>JBBPTI010000680.1:0-11593 GCA_038093995.1 Tylopilus aff. callainus
TTGTAGCCAGGAGTCTATGCTCCCCATGGTCTCACTATAGGTAAGCGAAATTCCCACACCATCAAATGTTATTTGAGCTACACTACAAAAGTAGCAAACATTGTAATGCTTTTTGGAGTCACTGTAGTCTTCATCCCAGATTTCTTCAAGTGGTGATAAATGATGTTAGGATGGAGAGGCTGGTTGATGACATTGGAAAGTGCTTTGATTACCTAGACAGCATTCTCTGCCTTGTAAGTAGAGATGAAATAAATAGTATGGTAAATATTGGTAGAGAAGAGTTTGGATAAACAATCCTCAACAGACTTTTGGAGGTCAGAACACTTCTTGGAATAAAGTCAGGAAATGATAGCAAGGCCCACACTAGTGCTAGATGCAATGGAGTGAATGAAATGACCAAAACCAAGCTAAAAGAGAATGATATTCTTTTAAGTAGTAAAAAGAGGTTATATGATGATAGTGGTAAAAAATAAAGAGGTATGTGAATGTTTTAAAACTTAGATGACATATTTACATATATATCTTTGTTTGTAGAATCAAACAATAGCAAATAACCTCTTATAGTATTGAGATCCCATATTTTATATCAAAAATTCAAAAATTATTCCAATGGTGTTCCTGATTTAAAATAGGCATATTTCCACACACCCTGAGCCAAATCACATGATCCAGGGACTGATTTGTAGCCAAGAGTTTGTACTTTGTTTGGTCTCACCAAAGTAAGGTATGACTCCCACAGTTGATTGCAGAGTGCTTTGTGCCCTGGTTTGGGGTTAGTTATTGGAATAGTCTTTGGAGTTGTTGTATTGTCCTCACCTTTGATCTATGCAATACAAGCATATTTCTTGTATCTTGGCCCAATCACTTGTTGCCCCAATTTTCTTAAACCTCTGTCCTCTGAAGGCCTGAAATTCCTTTGTGAGTATAGTCATTGACAATTTCTAGGACTGACTTTGTTCTTTTTATCTTAAGGATATTGCATCTCTTAGTGAATACCTCCCTCAGAGATAAGTCTAGGTGATATGTTTCATGTAACAAAAGATCAAGAATATCTCCTAGTCCCTCCTACTAAAGGGCAGGACTAACCCACTTCACTATTACTATACTACTCTAACATACCTTCAGATTTTGAAGGATGATATGCTGAATAATCTGCAGTATTATGAGCTCAATCCATCTAACATCATTTTTCAGCAAGACAGTAACCCCAAGCATACCTGTAGAATACAAGAACTATGACAGCATATAAGACTCTTAACACTGTTATGGAATGGGATATATTATATGTACCTACAACAGTGTGTAAGACTGTAATACAAGAATATGAGTATGTGTCTAGGTATGGAGAACTCAGCAGGAACATACCTCTCAACACCATTATGAAATGGGATGAGAGGTAGTTTCTCATCTGATGGAGTTTAAATATAGTCTATGGATTCCATAGTGCAGCAGAGCTAGTTAGTTGCTATGCTGTGCACCAACACTCCCCTGCAGCTTAGCACTTAAGGCTCTATTGTGGAAGAAGGGAGATGTAGGCCTAAATGGCCTCTGAAGTTAATAAAAGATGGGCAAGGAAGGGCTTTCATAAAAATATCAGCTATGTTGAGAGAAGAACAAACATCTACAAGTTCAACATGAGAGAACTGAACATGATGTTGAATATGTAGGTACTTGGTTTCAATGTGGCGCATTCAAGAGTGGAAGACTGGGTCCTCAGTCAATGCAATTGCACTACAGTTGTTGCACAGGAGTGGGGTGGCTGTTAGTTAAGGAAAGCCAATAGCAGATAAGAGCAAGCAAAGCCAAAGTATTTCTTGTGTTACTTTGCTCATGGCTATGAATTCAGCCTTGCAAGATGATAGTGATGGTGATCACTGTTGTTGCAAGCACCATGTAACTACACCAAGTCCTAGTGAGAAGCAGAACCCACTAATGGAACAGTGGGTGTCAACATAGACAGCAAAATTGGAGTCTGTATGTCTGAGAAGCCAGGCAGAATGCTCCCCTTTAAGTGTAAGGCATAGTTCCCATGTCTCTTTGAGATATTGTACCACCCTCTTTGCTGCTTCCCAGTGTGCTTTGTGATAGCAGTCAAGGTATCTGCAGAGCTGGTGTACAGTATACATGATGTTGGGTCATGTTCCAATTACAAGGTACATTAGCAAACCAACTAGGGATCAGTAGGGAGTGTGAGAGAGCAGCATTTGGTCTTTGGATGAGGGTGGTGAGGTAGGGTGTTGTAAAAAAGACAAGGACTCAGGGGTGGACTTTGGTAGAAGTCTTAGAAGTCCTAGGGGTTGTCAGTGTGTGTGGGGAGTGATAGGCTCGCCCCTAAGGAACTCTGGAGCATAGGGAGTGGATCAGGGAAGTCCTTGAGTAGTTGACCAGTGAGAAGCGCAAGTCTGACGGTCTTGTAGAGCATTAGTGGTTGGGAGCGGTGATGGGAGATGAGATGGTCGTAAACAGTGAGTGGTCGCAGTGCGGTGAACAGTCAGTGAATGGTAAATGGTGTGGTGAGAGCTAAAACGGGAGCTGCATTCCAAGTTCCTATGACATCACTTTATAGTCTGGGAATGCCCAAGACTTAGGTACAACTGTAGGAACCAGAGTCCAAAGAAGAAACAAGAATAAACTAGTTGAGGGAACATGAAATGAAACAAAACTGACGGTCTTCTGGACTTATTGACAGACTTGCATCCGGTCAACTGGTCCTACTGTACAGATAAGAAGGGGGGTGTGAAGGTAGAAACAAAAGAGGCATAGAGACCATATGAAAGGATGTGAGAAGTAGGGATACCATCATAGAGATGTACCACTCTCTACAGCATAAGAGCTATAGGCCAGGATCCATGGGGATTTGCACCAGGTATGCATCATCTAGATTGAATTGCATGGTGATGCAATTAATTAGTGCAGTCTGGGATAGCTGGACAGTATGTGAGGTACAATTGCATTTTATGGTGATCCTGACACAGAAGTGGGCCTCCCTGGCATTGGAAACATTCCAGACACTTTCAAGTTGGTCATGGAAGTCTTTTAGTGCTTGTTTTTGTTACACTTCATGCCTCCAGCACTACACTCTGCCACACTCTTTTCCTACACTTCCTTCTTTAGTCATAGGTACCCATGCCCATGAAGTCACGACTTGGTAACATCTGCCCCTGCTTTCCACACCACAGTACATTGCTTACAGCATTAGGGCACTTGACCAAGGTAGTGTAAAGACCCTCTTACCTAAGCAGCTGATGACATAGCAACTGCAGATGGCACCATTGCACACCATACCTTTGCCACCCGATCTCACACCAATGGTGTATCTCCCACTTATTATACAATTCCCTTATTTTCTTTTTCCTCCTATCACACAACTACTGCTATTGCACCATCACTCGCCATCCTATCCCACACCAATAGCAGATACCCCTCAGCATCACCCCACTAGCATGGACCAGGCCAGTTTTCATCTTGCATTTCCTTACTTAATAGTCTGGCCTGCCCTAACACATTTCAAGCAGAGTTCCAATGTAGGTAGCTAGTAGTATATAAGACTGCATGTAAATTGTCGGAACTCCAATCAATTCTTCTTGGGTCTTCCCTTACAAGGCACCCAATTATGAGAAGCTCAATCCACCTCTTTACACTTTCATACACTTTCTGCTACATGACCAAAGGTACTTAGTGCCTGAGGTTGTTTCAGTTTTGAGTTTTCAACAAGAAAGAAGTTGTTCATGTGGACCACAACAATGACTATCCTGCCTGCAATGAAACAGTAGTAAATGCAGTATTCACATTTGAGATAGGAGAAGTTCCAGGCCATCATCTGGGAGTGGAGTGTCTCATTCCACACTCATCCACTTTATTTTATGCCATATAACCCTTTCTGTAGCTCCCATACTCAGTCCTTCTTTTCAGGTTCTTTGAAACCTTCTGGCTGTTTCATGTAGCAAACCTCATCCATTGCAAGTATCCCATTGAGATAAGCTGTTTTGATGTTGAGTTGTTCCATTTCCCAATCTAAAGATGCCACTAAGTGAGTGAGTACACAGAAAGATTCCAACCATATCATAGGCAAGGATGTTTTAGAGTAGTCTTGTTCATAAATGGCTGTGTAACCATGGCAAACATATTGTGCCTTGAAACAGATGGGTTTTCCATTTGCATCTTGTTTCAACTTAAAAATGGGGCAGCCTTGCATGATTTTGTGGTCAGGGAGAATAGCAGAGCAGGGAATGAGCTTGTATACCCCTATCTTCATCAGGGAGTTGAATTCCTCCTGCAGTGCTTGTTGCCAGTCAGATGCAAACTCTGAATTCATGGCCTCTGTGTAGGAAGTGGGGTCTCCTGGGTAGTGGAGATACAAGTCAGCAGGAATTGGAAGCTGAAACAACCTCGGGTGCAAGGCACTAGGAGGCGTATGAAAAGCATAGCGAAAGTGAAGCAAAGTGGAGTAGTGGACCAATCTTCTAGTAAAGTGGGTGCCTTGTGAGGAAAGACCCAAGAAGAATTGATTGGGGCTCTGATAATTTACAGGCAGTCTTATATACTACTACAAATGGGATTCAAGCGGAGCCTAAAGTAGGTGAGGGTAGGCCAAGATACTAAATACAGAAGTGTGAGACAGAAACTGGCCTGGTCCATGTGAGTGGGGCGATGCTGTGGGCTAAACGCTACTAGAGTGGGAACAGATTGCACAAGATGGCACCATAGCGATGTTAATGTGATTGGAGTGGGAAAGAATGGTGTACGATGGCATGATAGTGGTAGTATCACTATTGGTGTGGGAATGAGTGGCGTGCTATGGTGGCATCGCGACTGCAGATTGCCTAAGAGCTGTGTGATGGTGTGAGTATCCAGGTAATTGGGTCTTTACTCTACCATGGTCTGGTGCCTGGAATGCTGCAGATACCTGTAGCTGGTGCTGTGGGAGGGTAGCTCAGGTACTACTAAGTCACGGCACTGTGGCGTGGGTGAAAGTGGCTAAAGAGGGTAATGTAGGTGAGAAGGTATGTAGCACAGCCATGAGCGTTACAAAAGCTGGTCAGGACAGGCTCTGTCATCATCATGATCTGCTGGTTTGCTGCCAAGTAAAGTCAGCAGGTCATAAGCATTATTGATGTTGACTGAGTGTGCAAGAAGTGGATGAGAGAGTCCATGAGTTTTGCATATCTTCAAAGAAGGCTTCAGTGTGTGATCAAACCACTAGGGGGCCTTAGGTTCTTCAGCAGTTTTCCAGGAGTCAGGTAGTGGCAGATATGAAGCAGATGAGTCAATAACTTCAGGGTTATGTAGGATCAGGAACAGCAAAGGAGGGTTTCATCAGCAAATCACTAACTTATACTGTAAGTATAGTACAGGTCTGTACAGGTCCACTATAGCAAAATACTATCTGTACAGGCCTGTACAGACTTGTACACAGACTGTACAATGGGGGACCTCAAAGAAATGGGTTTAAAACACCTCAAACAATGCAAAGAAGTCATTAGCAACTTAGTCAAAGAGTATACATTCAGTATTATTGTGTTTTGTTAAGGTCTCCTATTGTACAGTGGATATACTGTAATGCTCATGGCTACGCTATGTTCCTTTCTTTCCTACATTACCTTCTTTAGCCACTTCCATCCACACCACAGCACCGTGACTTGGTAACACCTGAGGCTTATTCCCACAGCACTGGCAGTGGATATCTGCAGCATTCCGGGCACTGGACCACAGTAGAGTAAAGACCTGATTACCTGGATACTCATGCCTCCACACAGCTCTTAGGCAATCCGCAGTCGCAATGCCACCATAGCACACCACTCATTCCCATACCAATAGTGATACTACCACTATCACACCATTGTATGCCATTCCTTCCCACTCCAATCACCTTAATCCTGCTATGGCGCCATATCATGCCACCCGTTCTCACTCCAGTAGCATTTAACCCGCAGCATCACCCTGCTTGCACGGACCAGGCCAGTTTCTGTCTCACACTTCCTTATTTAGTATCTTGACCTGCCCTGATCTAGTTAAGGCTCTGCTTGAATCTCCTTTGTAGTAGTATATAAGACCGCCTGTATTATATCGGAGCCCCAATCAATTCTTCTTGGGTCTTCCCTCACAAGGCACCCACTTTACTAGAAGATTGGTCCACTACTCCACTTTGCTTCACTTTCGCTACGTTTTTCATACGCCTCCTAGTGCCTTGCACCCAAGGTCGTTTCATATACAGGCTTGTACAGGCCTGTACAGATGGTATTTTGCTATAGTGGACCTGTACAGACCTGTACTATACTTATAGTATAAGTTAGTGATTTGCTGATGTTGTATCTTGGTGTGATTTGACAAAGGAGACATGGTAACTGGTGATAACTTTGCAGGTTTTGCAGTGATAGAGCTAATATGCTTTGGAGTCCAGGGAGTAGCCAACTAGCATGCACTTGATGGAACATTTGAATACCTTGGGATTGTGGGCATTCTGTATTAGTACAAATGTGCAATAGCCAATCTCATGCAGGTGTGACAAGTTGGACTGGTGGCCATACCAGCATTTATAGAGTGTATGACCCACTTGCAACTTCATGGCTGTATGGTTGGTGAGGTAGCATGCAGTCAGTACAAATTCATCCCATCAGTTGGCTGCCATCTGGCAAGCAGACCTCATTGCTTGTGCCTTACCCATTAAGGTATAGTGGACACATTTGACATGGCCATTGTGAGCAGATGTGTAAGGGGCTGTAAATTGCTGTCTCATACTGTGTGAAAGGAGCCAGTCACATAGGTCATGGCACTTTAGTTTGCTGTTGTCCAAGTGGTAGATCCTGACTTTCAAAGATATCTCAACCTTGCATGCTTGTTCCCATATGAGGAGCACTGGGTAAGTGTCAGATTTGGATGTGAGAGGGATTGCCCACACATAAGAAGAGTAGTCACCTATGATGTTCATTATGTGTCTGTGTCCTAATGCAGAGACATGTTCTGGGAAATCCATCAGGTCAACATGTACAATCTCTAGCTTATGAATAACTCTTTGTCCTTCCCTAACCTTTGGTATGCTCAAGTGCATCTGTTTGCTGACCATGCAGTGGGTACATGTGCCAGGGTGGATGGTGAGATCAACATGCATACCTTCAGCAAGTCCTGATTGAGCTAGATTGTAAACTGTGCAGTAATTTGCATGACCTAGTTGACCATGTCATGTGTGGAGAGTTGGTGCATGGTGGTGATAAGATGGTAGGAAGGCTGTGAGGACTATGTAGGTAGGGACACCTAAGAGTCCAGGCCTTCAGTACCGTAGAATTAGTGGTGGGAACGGTATGTTCGTCCCAAAAGAGACTCTAAGGAAAGGGAAAGGTTCCAGAAGAAGTCCGAGCGGTGGCACTCAGCAGTATGAGAAAGTCTGGTCGCAGATCATGTGCAAGTCCGAGAGTCCGAGAGATTTCGAAGCTTTTGGGTTGCAGGGGAAACGGTTCAAGCTCAGTGGACGGTTTACTGAGGTCGTTTAGAGAAGTTGAAAATGGTGACGGTGACGGTGACGGTGATTCGTGAGCCAAAAAGGAGCTGTCATTCCCATTCTGTACAACAGCATTATAGTTCGAGTATGCTCGGACTCTAACGACATCTAGGTAACACTAACCGACAGCAAGAGACTAAATATGGGTATTGAAACACTATATCAAACTGTCAAGATGAATCAAAAAAAAAGAGGACCGCCCTGTAGACGGTGTGACATCTATACTGAGTCCATCACATGTGATTGGGCCCGGTCTAAGTAGGCTTGAAAGGAAAATAAAGTCCTCGCTGTCCACGGATGGCACGTTGCAAGGAAGGACAGCGGGTGCGAATAAAGGGGTAAAGTGATCGATAGATAAGATAAAGGGAAACGTACGAGGGTGGAAGGAGAGACCGCGGTAGTCCGATATAGTCCGAGGCCTCATCGACCCAGACTGTGCTGCGGACTGCGGTGAGCACGGATGGAGTAGTGAGGACATAGTGGGGAAGGTGATAAGGTGGTAGGGGGCGGTATAACTGCGATAGAAGGGGTCTTACGCCTACAGAGACAGGCTGGTCTCTATAGTGGGTTAGTGGCACATGTTCTGCAAACAATTGCCCACCACTCAGTGCATACAGGTGACAAGAGCTAAGGGATCTGAAGAGTATCCAGGCACTATTCTGGGCTGTGACCCAACAGCCAGAATGATCAAAGTGGACTGAGCATCTGTTTTGGAAACAGAGGGCTGAGACCAACACAAGGCAGACAGTCACAGAGGGGACAAAGAGGACATCATGTAGAGTCAGGTGCATTCCTTTCATGATGATTATTTTGACTGTGCCAATGCCTACTGCTAAGATGGATGAATCACCAACACTGTTGATAGATTGGGGCTTGATGAGTTTAAGGGTGTAGAAGTCAGACTCAGTGTTGCTCAAATGGATGGATGTGCCACTATTCAGATAGAAGATGGTGACTGCAGGGTCAATGACTGTGTTAGCACATTGTTGCAGAGCTTTATACATAAGTCCAGCAAAATTCACTGTCTTGGTGTGGCTATGCCAGTTAATGGAGGTTGTGGGGGCAACAACAGAGAACAGCACATCATACTCTGCAAGGTTGCCAGTGGTAGCTTCACAGATGAAAGCAGGAGTTATGGTTGATGATGCTAAGCTGGTGAATTCAGTAGTAAAGGGGGTGACAGGTGGAATGATAGCACAAGAGGGGGATGGGTTCACATTTCCCACAATGAAAAAGGCTTCCCTAGTGGTGGCATCTAGTATGTATGCATGCCCAGAGATATTGTAGTGGAGGTTATCTGAAACAACCTCAGGTGCAAGGCACTAGGAGGCGTGGAGCGAAGTGTAGCAAAAATGAAGCAAAGAGGAACAGAGAGTCAATCTTCTAGTAAAGTGGGTGCCTTGTGAGGGAAGACCCAAGAATTGATTGGGGCTCCAATAATTTACAGGTGGTCTTATATACTACTACAGATCGGATTCAAGCGGAGCCTAAAGTAAGTGAGGGCAGGCTGAGATACTAAATACAGAAGTGCAAGACAGAAACTGGCCTGGTCCGTGCGAGCAGGGCAATGCTGTGGGCTAAACGCTACTGGAGTGGGAATGGATTGCGCAAGATGGTGCCATAGTGGGATTAAAGCAATTGGAGTGAGAAAGAATGGCGTACTATGGTGTGATAGCAGTACTATTGCTATTGGTGTGGGAATGAGTGGTGTGCTATGGCGGCATCATGACTGTGGATTGCCTAAGAGCTGTGTGGTGGCATGAGTATCCAGGTAATTGGGTCTTTACTCTACCATGGTCCAGTGCCTGGAATGCTGCAGATACCCATAGCCAGTGCTGTGGGAATGAGGCTTGGGTGCTACCAAGTCATGGTGCTGTGGTGTGGGTCAAAGAGGCTAAAGAAGGTAGTGTAGCAGGAAAAGGAACATAGCATAGCTGTGAGCATTACATTATCTATTGTGGCAGGCCTGCCTGGTGTTTTTGCAGCAGGGGCAGTGTTTTCTTTCAGTTTGCTGATTTTTGTGGCTTGTTTCTCAGCCAGAATAATGTCCCACTCACCAGCTTGACCACCACTGGGGTGCCAGCATTGTTTGCAGCTATATCCTGGGCTTCTACAGTTCATGCAGCAGATGTTGTGTCCAAGCTGTGAGCAGGTCAAACACTTACATGTGTTCCTTGGGCTGGACTTGGTAGGTGCAGTAGCTATGAGGGCAAAGGTCCCTTGGCATTGTTTTTCACTATCAAGTAATTGTTGCTCCATGTTCAGTCATCTTAGGGCATGTGTAGACATATACAGCTCTGTGGCAGAGCTGGCATTGATGCAGTCAGCAATGTGGTTCTATAAGCTTGGAAATTCAGTGGATAGCACATGCATTAAGAAAATAAGGAGGAAGTCATCTTGCTGCAGAATCCTGATGTCATATATGCAGTCCACGAGATCACAGAGCTGGGTGGCTGTAGATGACAACCAATCAGAGTGCTTAAAATATACACTGAAAGCTTCTTGAATGAGGAGGATCTGGGTGACTGGGCCAAGTTTCTCATGCCTGGTTTTTAGAGTGTTCCAGGCATCCTTTATATTCAAGGTGTTGTGTAGGAAGGGGCTTTCTTTATGCATGCAGCAAGTTTTCATGGCTGTAATAATGCAAAGGTTGTTAAGGTCTCAGGTTGACACATTGTCAGCAGAGTTCATGGGACAGGGGACAGTGCCTAGGATACAGCTGCCACAAGAGTTAAGGAGGAAGATGTTCATTATGGCATCCAACCAGGTCAGCCAGTTGTACTTCCCCATGTCTAAAGATTCAATCTTATCAAGACTCATGTTGCTCAGTTTGAGTGCTTTAATGGTGACCATAATGGATGCTGCAGCTGCAAGTGCAGGGGCAAGTCTGGGGTTATTGGCTTCCAGGATGGCAGGAGGTGCAGCATTGGAGCTTTGACCCATTGTGTTTCAGGAACTGGATCTAGTCATGATAGGAGGAAAAGAGGTGGGGATTGGATGGGCAGCTTTTTATTGTGCAGCAGCCTGACATGTGGGGGGGGTGAGTGTCTTCTCAAAAAGGGGTTATGACTTTGCTCATTATAGGCAAGATAAGTCTGACAGTGTGGTTGATTACACACAGGGTCTTATTGTATCACAGGTTCTTTAGTTCAAAACCACACAGGGCTCATAATCTGTAAGAACTATGACAGTGTGTAAGACTCTCAACACCATTATGGAATGGGATATATTGTATGTACCTATGACAGCATGTAAGACTGTAATACAAGAATATGAGTATGTGTCTAGGTATGGAGAACTCAGTGGGAACATACCTCTCAACATTGTTATGGAACAGGATGAGAGGTAGTTCCTCATCTGATGGAGTTTAAATGTAGTCTATGGATTCCATAGTGCAGTGGAGCTAGTTAGTTTCTATGCTGTGCACCAACATAGAAAGGTGAAGGAGTGGCTAGAGGAGCAGGATTTTGAGACCACAGTGTGGCCTGCAAGGTCGTGAGAACTTTGCAAGCCTTGACAAGATTTTATTTCATTTTACTGATGAGTCCACAGAATTGCAGTGTCCTGCTAAGTCCCACCACTGGCAATACTCCAAGTACTAGCCGTGCTCAACTGCATACACGAAATTGTTCCGTCGGTCCCAGACTTTGTTTCAAGTCAAGATCGCGCAGCGACAACGGTGTTGCTCTCCTTCCGAGTCACGGAAAACTTGCGAGCCTTTTCATGAAAACATTGGAAACCTGATCCTTGCATCCACTGCCAGAGTTCTTGAAGGCAGCACGGCATATGTAACAAGCCATGTCCTTTCCCATGACCTCGAGTTGGCCACACCAGTGCGTCTGGCAACTTAAGTATTTAATCGAATGAACATGAGGGCACACAGTGCTTGATTCCACATAGCCACAGGTAATCCCCATATCATGGTCAGCAAACAGGGCAAGGTCCTTAAAACGGTAGTTTTAAATAGCACTCCAGTTGTAAGGCCGCTCAAAGTTCGATCAATCTACCCATCCATGGTCCCCATCCATATCCCAATCAGGTCGCTAATCATTCTTATACCCCATCGCTGCAGATCATTATATTCATGTACGTTGCACT
>JBBPTI010000681.1:0-11592 GCA_038093995.1 Tylopilus aff. callainus
GATACACAAGGTCCATGGAACTCACCTGAGCGAGGTGACCCTTCGCCAAGGGCCTTGCAGAGTGTCCCGTAGGTCATGACATGCCCACGCGGGATATTTCGTGTAAAATCGTAGACAGCCCATTGATGTTTGGTTACCTTCTGCTTTACGGAAATGCGTTAGTGGTGTAAGGGAAGTTTATTAGATATAGGAATGGACTTGACCTTTCCATCACGAGTCCGGAATACAGTACGAGCTGGGCCATCCGGCGGATACTCTGTTGTGGTACTGCCTGAGCATGTAGGGGTGTAGTGAGACATGAGCACACGGGGACATGATGAACTCACAGAATGGCAGGTTATCGACAGGGGTAACCATAACTCCATCTCTCTGGGCTCTAACAGATCTGTTTCCTTGGCGTATATTTGTCGTTGTAACGGCTAGATTTGACGAGTTAGATTTTCCTTTGATTGCTGGCATTGCGCGAGACGATGGGGAGAATAAGGAGATGCCGTTTTCTTCACTTGCTGTGCATTTTCCAGCACGTGATCATGGGTTCTTTGCTTCAACCCCAGACTTTCCGAATCTGGAGTTTCGGCATCTGCAAACTTGGCTGAGTCTAGAGGTGTCCCTCTGCTGGAAGTGCTTTCGGTATGCTATGCAGTAAGACACCTTTTGAGATCATTCAGGTACTAGCACTCATCAGCCGACAAGAGAACTCGCAGGGTAGTTAGTATGAACGAGCTGTTGAACCTGCCATCCACACCTGCCGCTTTGCCAGCAGTGTAGGCACTATCATCATGGGTAAGATTGTTCGTTCATCCTCACTCGGCGACGGGCATTCAATATTCAATGACCGTCACATCGGCCTCAATTAGGTAGATCCCCTTCTATCTTTCTGCCTACAGGTCGGTGAGGATAGATTTGGATTCGCTATAGCTCTCCAAAAAAATTTGTGCCATGGGCTTGCTGCTGCCCTTCTGTTGATCAAGAGCTGCCGAGCATTGCCGACGCTGCTCTTATGCAACGAGATTGCCACATAGAGGTTCCAAGGCTCTGGGTTACATTCATCGAGAATGAGTAGCATGTGTGGGTGGATACCCCCTCTTCATCCGTGGCAAGATTAAGCACCAATGTTTGTATTTTCGATTGCCCTCGGTGTTCTTGTTGTTGTATAGGAGAGAAAGAGATCAGGGAAGCCCCAGACCTTTAATGCCTAAGCCCGGCCTGTAGCAAAGGCAGCTGTATCTTTTAACAAGAATAATAACCACAGGAAAGAGGTCGACTCTCTTCCTTGGGGGAAATGTAAGTGATTTCGTGAGTTCATTCCCACTAGATCATTGTCATGGTTGATACATCTCCTGCATTTGTCATGACCTTCTCTCACTCTCTTTCACATCTATCACTTCTGTTATGACTTGCCTACCAACCCTTACCTATTATCTTTTTCTTCACTCTTGTATTATTAAGATTCTTCTTTTTGTCTGACTCCTATGCTTACTCCTTTGATTTGACAAAGGATATGCTCCAATCATATCTGATTACTATCTTGTCCTTCTTGTGCCTTCTTGTATGTTCTTTTGTATTCCTTTTACTTAGTCATTGGTCAGACTAGTTAGTATTTAAAGACAGCCCTTGCTTCCCTGTACTCTAAGCTAGTCTTCCTTGACTATACCTCCTTTATCCCAGACCTCAGAGCCTGCTAGAGTTTGTCTCTTCAGCTTGCTAGCTTCAGAGGAGTGAGCAACGAGAATGAGCGAAGCGAGTTCGAGTTGCGAGCGGATTTGAACTACTGAAGATGCCCGAATACCAGAAGTAGGTAATAGGCGATGGGGAATTCCGTCCCCAAGGCCAGCCTATTTCATCGTGGGTAGACTCATCAGACCTTTATTCTGGATTTAGAACAATCGTTATAACCCCACCTTTATATTTAATTCCGGGTGGGGGTTAGTTACTATAGTGAGCAGAGATAACAAGAGGAGTGGGAAACACGCAGCATGCAGTGCTGTAAGGTTTGAACGGCGCTTTCGAACCGCCGAACACGTTGCTAGGCCAGGAGTGACTCATCCCGAGTCATAGATAAGGACTATTAAGGTCCGCAGTCGTGGTTCTCAGGCCACCTGTCAAATCCTGCCAAATCCGGTTATTTCCACCGGAATAAATTCCGGGCGGAATTCCTATAGCCAATCTTAGTTAGACTGATTCCCATGGTACTTATAAACCTAAAAGATCCCCGATCAAACCTTAGTTGACGTGAGAACGCCGTGTGGCATGGGAAGTGCCTGTGGCGTGGGAGAGTGCCTGGCACGTGTCAACTCGGAATCCCCCGGGATGGGGGTGGAGTGGCGTCCATCGGTCCGTTAGGTTAGCCCGTTAGGGTTAGCTAATAAGTATCATTATCTCTGAGTTCTGAGGCGTCGGAACAGTACATACGGTTAGTGTTAGGTTAGGTCGCGTAGATATCCTAGTCCACCTGGAAGTTGAGTACCTCGTCGAGGGTGGATGTTGGTTCTGCATTCTACACGATTAATAAAGCTGGGAAGCGATATTACCGTAGTACCTACAATATAGTAAGCGCAAGAGAGGCTACCATCTGGTAGAGGGGCAACATAGAGCAGTCATTCCGCTCGGAATGGATCCGCTCCTTACTAAACTCTCACTAGCGAAGTTAGCACAAGAGTGATAGGCTGCAAGCACTCAAATGATCTGTTCCAAAGGTACTAGGATCTCGTGTCAGCAAGCTTTCATTCAAAGGGGTTCTTCATAAGGTCAACAAGTTTTTCCGGATGGTTCCGGTTAAGAGCAGAAATTCCGCTCAAGGTTGCACCAGATGGCGTACCGGATTAGTATCCGGTGATGATGAGCGTCGGCCAGGGGTGTTACTTTCAGCAGCAGTTGAGATCAAACGACCAGATCTATGCCTCCAGTATTCTGTACCGGCGAGAGAAACATAGGAAAGTGTATGCCGTAGAATGGGTACGGGTTCACAAACCTGCTCATCAAGCCTTTCTAGTACAATCTTTTTCCAAAGACTGGTGAGGTCAAAGAAATTCCGTGTGCGTTTCCGCGACACAATAACCTTGCGGTTTAGGATACTAGTCTGTCGCGCATCAGGAACCCAGACCTCCGTTCCACTTACAGAGGAGGTGGCAAAGGCTTTCACCACTCGACTGGAAACATCATCGGAAGGGTCATCAGGCGGGGCAGGGTATTCCGAAGACCACTGCCTGCGTTTGGCAAAATAGAGCCAGTTTCGCATGTATCCTAAGATCGTATCACCCAATTCTCTTGCATGAAAATAGTTCCAAGCGGGATTGAAATGGGATTTAAGGACTAATACTTCCGGGCTGTCCCGGTCGGAACCATTATCCAACCTTTTTTGCCATCGTATTAGTGCATTATCCTTTTTCCATTTCAATACCAACACCCGTGGGTAGCTACGATGTTCGTACAGGTTTACCAGATCCTGTACGGCTTCGGAGTAGTGTTCGATTTTACTGCACAAAGTGGCAAGGCGTGATAGTTCACCAATGAATGTTCCTCGTTTGACATCAATAGGGTGAGCAGAAATCCATGGAACTCTTTCGAGGTGTGACTTTGCTTTTCTATATGGCATGTGTTGGAGAGATCCCCTATGATCCACATATAGTAGCATATCCAGGAAAGGAAGAGTGCGGTCACACTCCCAGGTAAGGTTACACCCATCGATTTTGATAAGATTAGCTACTAAATTCCGGGCGGAAGTCTCACAATCCGCATAGACAAGGGCTAAACAGTCATCGATGTACCGTCCATAAAAGATAATGTCCGGGTGTTCCAATACTTTATGTTTAGTTTCAAAGTATGCCCCATATAAGTTAGCGAGGTCAGGGGAGTCAGCAACGCCCATGGCGAGGCCACGGAGTTGAACATAAGGTATGTTTTGGAACTGTGTAACAAGCTCAGTGTTGCCAATTTGTAGCGCTGTCTTAAACGCAAGTTGTTGTTTCCTATTTTCTTCGGAGTTGTGGGAAGGAATATTCCAGTAGTAATCCATGTAGAGGGAATATACAATGGATAGGCAAGATTCTAGCGGAATAGAAGGATAGTATGCCACAACGTCTCCCGTGACGATGAAAAATCGTTGTCCTGGGGTGAAACTGAGCTGGCTCAATTTTTGCGCCAAGTCTTTGGTACCGTGTATAATGGTTGGCGCCTCTTTGATAAGAGGTTTGAGCATTTTAGAGCAGAATTTAGCGGCTGGGTTTTGTATTGCCAAGTGACAAGGAAGTATCAGTCGAAACTTCACTGGTTCTTTATGGATTTTAGGGATTCCATAGAAAGTAGGAATGTGGTGTTTCTCTCCTTCGGGGGTAACCTTAGATAAAAAGAAAGCATCCACAGAACCCAGATGCCAGAGGCACTGTTCTGCTAAGACAGATAACGAACGCATTTCAGTACATTTGCACCCAAGAATAATGTTGGCCTCGGCCTTCGTAAGCCTCCAGTAGTCCTTCGGGTTACTAATTGATTCAAGGGTTTTCTCAATGATCCAGGTACGCTGGGGAGCGAACAAATGAAGACGAGCGAAGCGAGTCTGAGTTTGTGAGCGGATTTGAACTACTGAAGATGCCCGAGTACCAGAAGTAGGTAATAGGCGATGGGGGTTTCAATCCCCAAGGCCAGCCTATTTCGTCGTGGGTAGACTCATCAGACCTTTATTCTGGATTTAGAACGATCGTTGTAACCCCACCTTTATATTTAATTCCGGGTGGGGGTTAGTTACTATAGTGAGCAGAGATAACAAAAGGAGTGGGAAACACGCAGCGTGCAGTGCTGTAAGGTTTAAACGGCGCTTTCGAACCGCCGAACATGTTGCTAGGCCAGGAGTGACTCATCCCGAGTCATAGATAAGGACTATTAAGGTCCGCAGTCGTGGTTCTCAGGCCACCCGTCAAATCCTGCCAAATCCGGTTATTTCCTCCGGAATTAAATTCCGGGCAGAATTCCTATAGCCAATCTAGGTTAGACTGATTCCCATGGTACTTATAAACCTAAAAGATCCCCGATCAAACCTTAGTTGACATGAGAACGCCGTGTGGCGTGGGAAGTGCCTGTGGCGTGGGAGAGTGCCTGGCACGTGTCAACCCGGAATCCCCCGGAAAGGGGGCAGAGTAGCGTCCATCGGTCCGTTAGGTTCCGTTAGGTTAGCCCGTTAGGGTTAGCTGATAAATACCATTATCTCTGAATTCCGGAAGACCGGAATAGTACGTACGGTTAGTGTTAGGTTAGATCGCGTAGATATCCTAGTCCACCTGGAAGTTGAGTACCTCGTCAAGGATGGATGTCAGGTCTGCATTCTACACGATGAATAAAGCTGAGAAGCGATATTACCGTAGTACCTACAGTATAGTAAGCGCAAGAGAGGCTACCATCTGGTAGTGGGGCAACGTAGAGCAGTCATTCCGCCCGGAATGGACCCGCTCCTTACTAAACTCTCACTAGCGAAGTTAGCACAAGAGTGATAGGCTGCAAGCGCTCAGACGATCCGTTCCAAAGGTACTAGGATCTCATGTCAGCAAGCTTTCATTCAAAGGGGTCCTTCATAAGGTCAACAAGTCGTTCCGGATGGTTCCGGTTAAGAGCGGAAATTCCGCTCAGGGTTGCACCAGATGGCGTACCGGATTGGTGTCCGGTGATGATGAGCGTCGGCCAGGGGTGTTACTTTCAGCAGCAGTTGAGATCAAACGACCAGATCTATGCCTCCAGTATTCTGTACTGGCGAGAGAAACGTAGGAGAGCATATGCCGTAGAATGGGTACGGGTTCGCAGACCTGCTCATCAAGCCTTTCTAATACGATCTTTTTCCAAAGACTGGTTAAGTCAAAGAAATTCCGTGTGCGTTTACGCGACACGATGACCTTGCGGTTTAGGATACTAGTCTGTCGCGCATCAGGTACCCAGACCTCAGTTCCACTTACAGAAGAAGTGACGAAGGCTTTCGTCACTCGACCGGAAACATCATCGGAAGGGTCATCAGGTGGGGCAGGGTATTCCGTAGACCACTGCCTGCGTTCGGCAAAGTATAGCCAGTTTCGCATGTATCCTAAGATCGTATCACCCAGTTCTCTTGCGTGAAAATAGTTCCAAGCGGGATTAAAGTGGGATTTAAGGACTAGTACTTCCGGGCTGTCCCGATTGGAACCATTATCCAGTCTTTTTTGCCATCGTACCAGTGCATTATCCTTTTTCCATTTTAATACCAACGCCCTTGGGTAGCCACGGTGTTCATACAGGTTTACCAGATCCTGTACAGCTTCGGAGTAGTGTTCAATTTTACTACACAGCGTGGCAAGGCGTGACAGTTCACCTATGAATGTTCCTCATTTAACATCAATTGGGTGAGCGGAAATCCATGGAACTCTTTCGAGGTGTGACTTAGCTTTCCTATATGGCATGTGTTGGAGAAACCCCCTATGGTCCACATATAATAGCATATCCAGGAAGGGGAGAGTGCGGTCACAATCCCAAGTAAGGTTACACTCATCGATTTTGATAAGGTTGGCCACTAAGTTCCGGGCGGAATTCTCACAATCTGCGTAGACAAGGGCCAGACAGTCATCGATGTACCTGCCATAGAATATGATGTCAGGGTGTTCCAATACCTTGTGTTTCTTTTCAAAGAAAGCCCCATAGAGGTTGGCGAGGTCAGGGGAATCAGCAACGCCCATGGCAAGGCCACAGAGTTGAACATAGGGTATATTTTGGAACTGTGTAACGAGCTCAGTATTGCCAATATACAGCGCTGTCTTAAACGCTAATTGTTGTTTCCTATTTTCTTCGGAGTCGTGGGAGGGGATATTCCAGTAGTGGTCCATGTAGAGGGAATATACAATAGACAGGCAAGATTCTAGTGGAATAGAAGGGTAATATGCCACGACATCTCCCGTGACGATGTAGAATCGTCGTCCTGGAGTGAAACTGAGCTTGCTCAATTTTTGCGCCAAGTCTTTGGTACCATGTATAATGGTTGGCGCCTCTTGAATGAGAGGTTTGAGCATTTTAGAGCAGAATTTGGCAGCTGGGTTTTGGATTGCCGAGTGACACGGTAGAATGGGTCGGAATTTTACCGGTTCTTTATGGATTTTAGGGATTCCATAGAAAGTAGGAATGTGGTGCGCTTCGCCCTCAGGGGTGACCTTCGATAAGAAGAACGCATCAACAGAGCCCAGGTGCCAGAGGCACTGTTCTGCTAAGACGGATAATGAACGCATTTCAGTACATTTGCGCCCCAGAATAGTGTTGGCCTCGGCCATCGTAAGCCTTCGATAGTCCTTAGGGTTACTGATTGATTCAAGGGTTTTCTCAATGATCCAGGTGCGCTTAGACACCGCAATGCCGAGGTTCTTGTCAGTTGGTGTGACAACTAAATCGTTGTCTGACAGGAACATATGGATTTCTTTGACTCTGGGACCAAGCGGTTTTAAGTGGTAGTCCGAGGTTGACTCCGTAGGTATATTGTGAATTGTTTGTTTAACAAAGTCAGCGCCCTTTTGGAGTGCGAGTTCCATATAGTGCGGTAATGATGGTGCGTTCTGACCGGAATGGGTTCGGACATCATAATCAGGATCATAATTTGAGTGTTCATTATCAAGAGTTAGAGCTAGGCGCCATCTTAGTCATTGTTCAAAATCAGACCAAGCACTAGTAATAAGTCGTGGGTTACTAGAGTTGTGGAACATGTATTTAGTTCTCACAGAAAGGTGAATTTCTAACTCCTTCGGGATACTAACCCCGGGACCAGTATGTACGCTGTTTCTGTAACGGCAGGTTTCTATAATGTAAGAAGGGACATACAGAATAAGTACCTTTGCGGCTACTGGTAAAGGGAGGTCACACAAGAAGTCCGGGATGGTATGGTGGAAAGGGTACTTAAATTTACAGAGTTGGGCATGAAGTTCACTACTAGTTATACAGTAATGCATCATCCTCGTCTGGGAACATCGCCTCCTCGTCACTGAGTAACAAGAGGGCCTCGTCGATGTACGCCAGTAAGTCTGTAATCCACACATCCATTCTTTCTGCGAACCAGGCCATAAAGACCCGCTCACCTTCATTCCAAGGGTGGCTACTAAGCATTGCTGTTCGCCTTCTTCTTCCTCGGTTTCCCCTTGCCATCTCCCACTGGTACGTTGCTCTTCCCTCGTCCAGTATCTCCTCGTACACGTTGTTTTCGACGTGGAGGCTGAGGTCCTTGATTGCCCGGAGGTGTGCTGGCAGGATTGACGGGTTTTCGATGTTTTCCTGCCTTCTGAGCTGGAGTTCCAGCTGCAGACGAATTCCCCGACACGTGAGGATTCTGATGAGGTTGTCTGCGAGTCTGTACATCCGTTCATCAGTCGAGATAGCAAAGACTGAAGAATAAAAGGATTGACCTTAGCCGGAGCCTTGTTTCCCAGGTTCTTGAGGGCCGCGGAGACAGCCCTGTCAACAAGTGACTGGACGCATGGGCCAGACGCGCCATCCTGCATCTCAATGTCAGCCTGGGCTACTATACGCTTCTTTTTCTCAGCTTTAGATCGGCTGATTTCATCCGCACTGTTGACAATAGCAATAATGCGGTGAGCGTACACAATGCAGTCGTCGAGTACGGTCTTAGCCAATAACTCGGTTGCTGGGTTGGGAGCGAGCAAACGAAGACGAGCGAAGCGAGTCTGAGTTTGCGAGCGGATTTGAACTACTGAAGATGCCCGAGTACCAGAAGTAGGTAATAGGCGATGGGGAATTCCGTCCCCAAGGCCAGCCTATTTCGTCGTGGGTAGACTCATCAGACCTTTATTCTGGATTTTAGAACAATCGTTGTAACCCCACCTTTATATTTAATTCCGGGTGGGGGTTAGTTACTATAGTGAGCAGAGATAACAAAAGAAGTGGGAAACACGCAGCATGCAGTGCTGTAAGGTTTAAACGGCGCTTTCGAACCGCCGAACACGTTGCTAGGCCAGGAGTGACTCATTCCGAGTCATAGATAAGGACTATTAAGGTCCGCAGTCGTGGTTCTCAGGCCACCTGTCAAATCCTGCCAAATCCGGTTATTTCCTCCGGAATTAATTCCGGACGGAATTCCTATAGCCAATCTAAGTTAGACTGATTCCCATGGTACTTATAAACCTAAAAGATTCCTGATCAAACCTTAGTTGACGTGAGATTGCCGTGTGGCATGGGAAGTGCCTGTGGCGTGGGAGAGTGCCTGGCACGTGTCAACTCGGAAACCCCTGGAATGGGGGTGGAGTGATGTCCATCGGTCCGTTAGGTTCCGTTAGGTTAGCCCGTTAGGGTTAGCTGATAAATACCATTATCTCTGAATTCCGGAATACCGGAATAGTATGTACGGTTAGTGTTAGGTTAGATCGCGTAGATATCCTAGTCCACCTGGAAGTTGAGTACCTCGTCAAGGATGGATGTTGGTTCTGCATTCTACACGATTAATAAAGCTGTAGAGCGATATTACCGTAGTACCTACAGTATAGTAAGCGCAAGAGAGGCTTCCATCTGGTAGTGGGGCAACTAAGAGCAGTCATTCCGCTCGGAATGGACCCGCTCCTTACTAGACTCTCACTAGCGAAGTTAGCACAAGAGTGATAGGCTGCAAGCACTCAAGCGATCTTTTCCAAAGGTACTGGGATCTCGTGTCAGCAAGCTTTCATTCAAAGGGGTCCTTCATAAGGTCAACAAGTTTTTCCGGATGGTTCCGGTTAAGAGTGGAAATTCCGCTCAGAGTTGCACCAGATGGCGTACCGGATTTGTGTCCGGTGATGATGAGCGTCGGCCAGGGGTATTACTTTCAGCAGCAGTTGAGATCAAACGACCAGATCTATGCCTCCAGTATTCTGTACCGGCGAGAGAAACATAGGAGAGTGTATGCCGTAGAGTGGGTACAGGTTCACAGACCTGCTCATCAAGCCTTTCTAATACAATCTTTTTCCAAAGACTGGTAAGGTCAAAGAAATTGCGTGTGCGTTTACGCGACACGATAACCTTGCGGTTTAGGATACTAGTCTGTCGCACATCAGGTACCCAGACCTCCGTTCCACTTACAGAAGAGGTGGCAAAGGCTTTTACCACCCGACCGGAAACATCATCGGAGGGGTCATCAGGCGGGGCAGGGTATTCCGTAGACCACTGCCTGCGTTCGGCATAATATAGCCAGTTTCGCATGTATCCTAAGATCGTATCACCCAGTTCTCTTGCGTGAAAATAGTTCCAAGCGGGATTAAAGTGGGATTTAAGGACTAGTACTTCCGGGCTGTCCCGATCGGAACCATTATCCAATCTTTTTTGCCATCGTACCAGTGCATTATCCTTTTTCCATTTTAATACCAACGCCCTTGGGTAGCTGCGGTGTTCATACAGGTTAACCAGATCCTGTACAGCTTCGGAGTAATGTTCAATTTTACTACACAGCGTGGCAAGGCATGACAGTTCACCTATGAATGTTCCTCATTTAACATCGATTGGGTGAGCGGAAATCCATGGAACTCTTTCGAGGTGTGACTTTGCTTTCCTATATGGCATGTGTTGGAGAAACCCCCTATGGTCAACATATAATAGCATATCCAGGAAGGGGAGAGCGCGGTCACAGTCCCAGGTAAGGTTACACCCATCGATTTTGATAAAGTTGGCCACTAAATTCCGGGCGGAATTCTCACAGTCCGCGTAGACAAGGGCCAGACAGTCATTGATATACCTGCCATAGAATATAATGTCAGGATGTTCCAATACCTTATGTTTCTTTTCAAAGAAAGCCCCATAGAGGTTGGCGAGGTCAGGGGAATCAGCAACGCCCATGGCAAGGCCACGGAGTTGAACATAGGGTATATTTTGGAACTGTGTAACGAGCTCAGTGTTGCCAATGTGTAGCGCTGTCTTAAACGCTAATTGTTGTTTCCTATTTTCTTCATAGTCGTGGGAGGGGATATTCCAGTAGTGGTCCATGTAGAGGGAATATACAATAGACAGGCAAGATTCTAGTGGAATAGAAGGGTAGTATGCCACGACGTCTCCCGTGACGATGTAAAATCGTCGTCCTGGGGTGAAACTGAGCTTGCTCAATTTTTGCGCCAAGTCTTTGGTACCATGTATAATGGTTGGCGCCTCTTGAATAAGAGGTTTGAGCATTTTAGAGCAGAATTTGGCAGCTGGGTTTTGGATTGCCGAGTGACACGGTAAAATGGGTCGGAATTTTACCGGTTCTTTATGGATTTTAGGGATTCCATAGAAAGTAGGAATGTGGTGCGCTTCGCCCTCAGGGGTAACTTTCGATAAGAAGAACGCATCAACGGAGCCCAGGTGCCAGAGGCACTGTTCTGCTAAGACGGATAACGAACGCATTTCAGTACATTTGCGCCCAAGAATAATGTTGGCCTCGGCCATCGTAAGCCTCCGGTAATCTAGTGTTATTAACCATGCACCAGACTGTCTGGTGCCCAGGCACACGGAGTCGCCGGAGTCGCTGGAGTCGCTCGGAGTCGCTCCATTTTTTTTCCCACACTCCAGAAAGCCCAGAAGTGCATCCTGGCATCAGGTTGCATACTCACCAGAAGCAAAGTGCATTCTGGCATCAGACTAAAAAAA
>JBBPTI010000682.1:0-11565 GCA_038093995.1 Tylopilus aff. callainus
AAACTAAGACAAATGGAAATGAGGCAGAGGCAGTGCCAGGTGCATGGTTTGGAGATGTAAATCCTGGAATCTAATCACCTGTGAGTTACCTAGTCAAAGCTGTGTGTGACCCGATATGGCACAAATTATGGTTTGGGTGGCGTATGGGATGTGGTAAGGGTGTCTCACATAGGAAAGTAGTTCAAATGATATGGACTTCAGAATTGTGCCGGAGTCTCTAGGATTTGCTTATAGGGGTTCCGGAATGGATATGACAGTGCCCCCCTTTTAGGTCCAAGCCCTTGAGGACTGGATAAGCTGTGGGAACAAAGTTGCGTGGTCTAATGTGGTGTCATGTGAGTGGAGTGTGTGCAATCAACAAACAGATTTGGAACTCCGATGAAGCTGACATATAAAAGCCTAGCATCAGTTGGAGTCATCTGTCAGCCTACTCTTAAGCATGTCTGACATCAACAACATCCAGCAGTGGTCTGAAGAACGCCTCAGGGAGGACCCGGGCAACAGTGCTGAGATATGGAAGGTGAAGGCGGATGAATGGTGGAGGCATGTGTTGGAGGTGAGGCAGAGGTGTGAGGAGGAGGAGAAGAAGTGCAAGGTGGAGGAGGAGAAGGCACAGCATGAGGCGGAGGAGCAGTGGTGATGAAGTGCTGAAGCAGCAGCACAGAAGAGGGTAAGTGATGACCATTATCAGGAGTTTGGCACTAACAAATCCTAGGCGGAGGTGGCGCAGGCGCAGCAACACATTGACAAGGGAAAGGGGAAGGAGAAGACAGCACCAAGGTGCATCCGGTGCGAGGACCAGGGCCTAGAGTGCACCCTGGGCCCTGGTAAGTCCATGTCCTGCGTGGAGTGCCAGGAGGTGAAGGCTAAGTGTGAGTGGCCCAGAGTGGAGAAGACGGAGAAGCAGTGAAGGAGGGTGGAAAGTGAGGCCAGGCCATTGAAGAAGAGGAAGAGGACGACGGAGGAGACAGACAAGGAGGAGGGCCCAAGTAGGGTGAAGGTGAAGGTAAAGAAGGTGACTGTGCCAGAGAGACCACCTGCACCGGAGGAGCCTTCGGACACAGTCCAGGCCCTCTGGGGCATTTGTAACACAATTGAGGGCATAAGGATGCACCTTGATCTCCAGAATGACATCCTCCAGAGCATTTTGCTCCTGGGGGTTGAGAAGGTATATGGCAAGGATGCGGAGGAGACCAATGTGGAGGTGGATTTGGAGTCCACTGATGAAGAGGAGGCCCGCAGTGAGCTCGGGGACTTGCGGGCAGACAGGTTGGAGAATGACTTCATCTAGATTGGGAGTGGAGGATGGAGGTGTAGAATAGTAGTCATGTTTTTCTTTATTATTTTAATTTATTAAGGAGTGAATGGTGTGGGGTGGAAAGAAATGTCAGAGTTATTCTGGTGCTAAGATAGAATGGGTCCAGGCTTATCAGGATACTTCCAATGGAAATCCTCGATAAGTTCTTTTGCGTTCCCTAACTCTGTAGCAAGTAACCAGGAGGTCTCGTTATCAGTTCCTTCATATCTGAGCCCTCGTACCAGGTACAGGAGTTGACATTGACGTTGTCTCCTATCAATTTTGGAATCAAGTATTTCCTCAATCTCGTACTCTGGTTCACCATCAACCTCAACTGGAGGTGGCGGAGGTTGGACTCAGTTTGGAATACTGTTCAGAGTGCATGGTTCTAACTGCAAGATGTGGAAAACTGGGTGTACAGAATGCATGGAGTTGGGAAGTTTCAGCGTAAGAGAATGTGTGCCAGGTTTGGCTATAATACTGAAAGGACTGAGGTATTTTTCAGAGAGTTTCTTTGAGGGCCTAGTGGAACGGAGGTATTTCGCCTTAAGGTATACCTGATCTCCAACTTTGAAGTCCGGAGCAGGACTGCATTTCTTGTCTGCTGGTCCTTGGTAGCATTTCTGTGCTTCCAGTATTTCCAACCAGAGGAATTCATGAAGTTGATCCAAGTCCGTAACATAGGACTGGGCTATGGAGGAGGTAAGGTCATGGTCAGAATAGACAAAGATGTTGGGGTGGTATCCCTTATTAGCGAAGAAGGGAGATACGCCTGTAGTAGCACTAGGCGTGTTGTTATAAGCGAACTCTGCAAGGGATAGGAGTTCTGCCCAGTTGTCCTGTTGGTAGTTGCAATAGATCTGGAGGTATTGCTCAAGTGTTTGATTAGCACGCTCTGTATGGCCATCCCCCTCTGGGTGATAACCAGAGGTGAAATGGAGGTGCATATCTAGTGCTTTACCTAGGGATTGGAAGAAATGAGATACAAACTCAGAGCCCCTGTTGGAGGTGACATGAAAAGGGACTCCATGCTTGGAGAAGACATGCAACAGGAATAACTTGGCTAGTTCAGCAGAAGTAACTGTATCGTGAGTTGGGATGAAGACCACCTGTTTTGATAGCCTGTCTACCACTACAAGGATTGCTGTGTAGCCATCCAAAGCAGGAAGCTGTTTGATGAAGTCCATGGAGATGGAGTTCCATGGTTTCTCCAGGACCGGAAGCTGCTTTAGGAGACCAAATGGGTGATGATGGGGGACCTTGGCTTTGGTGCAAGTGGTACAAGAACTGACATAGTCTTTGACAAAGGTCCAGATACCGGGCCATGTATACTTGCAGCGAATGAGTTCAAGAGTTTGGTTTTGTCTGAAATGTCTGGTGGTAGGGTGGTCATGGAAGATCTGGAGAATGTGGAGGCATAGGTCATTAGCTTTGGGGACATAGATGCAATTGTCCCGTAGTAGAAGCCCTTCAGAGGAGATAGTCCATTGAGGGTCATCCTGTGACTTGGAGGAAATGAGGGGTGATGCAACTGGATCGTTGGATAGCGCAGAGAGAATGTCAGACTGAAGTTGTTCAATGTCTAGGAGGACAGAGGCCTAAAGTAGTGGGAACTGTAGGTGAGTAGCCCAAAGGGATGATGCAAGCTGTTCTTGGGTAAAAATGGGCCTATAATTGTCTGGGTTGATGTGAGTGAAGTCCTTATCCCCCTCTTTGGGGTAGACATCCCAATGTCTAGTTAGTGCATCAGGTTTAGCTCCTAGCTTACCAGGGCAGTATCAGACTGCTATATTGAACTGGCAGAGGAACTCTGACCAGCGGGCCTGGCAGTGTGTTAGGAGCTTGGTGGTGGAGAAGTACTCGAGATTCTTGTGATCCATGACAACATCTATAGGAGTAGTGGAGCCTTCAAGGTAATGATGCCAGGTAGTAAATGCTTTGAAAATTGCCAAGAGCTCCTTATCATGAGTGTCATAGTTCAATTCCGCTCCAGAAAGGGTGTGGAAGTAGAATGCAACAGGGTGAATTTCTTGATCAGAGCAGGTGATAGATAGGATGCCAGCTATGGCATAGTTGGAGGTGTCAGTTTCGATAGTAATCAGAGCATCTGAAGACCAGTGCACAAGCACCGGGGCGGAGGTGAATGCTTCCTTTAGGCATTTGAAAGATTTCTTGCAGTCGTCGGAAAAGTTCCAAGGAACTTCTTTGTGAGTGAGACATGTAAGAGGGATCACAATATCTGAATAACCCTGGATAAACTGGCGGTAAAAGTTGGCAAATCCTAGGAAGGACTGGATGTCCTTGACTTTCCTAGGTTCAGGCCAATCCAGGATTGTCTTGATCTTGTCAGAGGCCATAGAGAGGCCAGAAGGGAAGAGAATGAATCCAAGGTATTCAACAATTTCCAAATGGAATTTACACTTTTCTGGTTTGAGATAAAGTCTGTTGGTGCAAAGGCACCGGAGGACTTCCTGGACATGTTTGTGATGCGATTCCAGGTCATGGAAGTAGATCAGTATGTCATCAAGGTAGATCACGACGCTTACATCCAACATGTCAGCAAATATGCTGTTGACGAAATGTTGGAATGCAGCAGGGGCATTGGTGAGCCCAAAGGGCATTACCAGCCATTCGAAAGATCTGTAGCAGGTCTGGAAGGAGGTCTTCCACTCATCTCCTTCAGCAATGCGAACCAGATGGTAGGCATGCCAGAGATCAAGCTTTGTATAAATCTTGGCACTGCTAGGGGCATTCAGAAGATCAGAGGTCTGGAGAAGTGGATAGTGGTCTTTCTTTGTGATTTTGTTTAATCCTCAGAAATTGACGCATAAGCAGAGGGAACCATCTTTCTTTCGGACAAAAAGAATGGGGGCAGTGTGAGGTGAGGATGATTGGCGGATGAAGCCTATCACCAGATGTTCATCCAGGAAGTCTTGGAGAGACTCTTGTTCAGAAGGGGACATGGAATAGATCTTTCCTATCGGAGGTGTTGCACCTTCCTCCAGCTCGATCTTCAGGTTGAAGGGCTGATGAGGTGCAAGTGTGTCAGCCTTCTTCTTGCTAAAGATGTCCTTGAATTTGTGATACTCTGGAGGAACTCCGGAGAGGCTTATAGGTTCCTTGTGATTGTCAGTGACTGTAGCAGCATGAGCAGAGAGTGAGCAAAGGAAGATGGCGAACTGGACTGAGCCTTCTATCTTGCATGCTCACTTGAAAGCTGCAGCATTGACAAAGGAAATGGGTGGGCACCGAAGTTCAGGTGCCTTGGGCAAATCCGTGGTGTTTTCTTCCAGGGAATGCTGAGTGTCAGGGATGGATATCCCAGAGTTGGACCCTGGAAGGGCAGAACTTGACATCGGGGTTGGTATTCTTGTGCTAGAAGATTGGAATATGATGCTGCTCATAGCCTAGTTAATCAACAGATTATAATGGGCAAGCCAGCAATGTCCTAATACTAGTGAACACAATGAATCCAATGAGGTTACATAGAATGTATTGGAGGTGGTTTCGCCCGTAGCAAAGGAAAGCATTAGATCTATGGCGGAGGAAATGGAAGCAGATGAGGACCCATCAAAAAGACGGAGGAGGATTGCAGGGGTGGAGTAAGTAGGGATATTGTTCTTCTTTACAAAAGTAGAGTCTATAAAGCAATGAGTAGAGCCAGAATTGAGAAGGGTAGGTACATTGAAAATAGAAAGGTGAGAAAGGGAAACAGATAGAAGTAGGGAATTAGGGTTGGAAAGACAGGATGCATTGAGATGGAGTTCCTGAGGGGCACAGTCTGGAGCAATGTGACTACCAGCCTGTGCTTTACTAGAGTTGCATACTATTTTTTTGCCTTGGAGGAGGTAGAATTGGTGGTGGGTGTCACTGGAGTAGTGGTGGCTGCACAGCCTTTCGCAGCCCTAGAGGTGGACTTTAGACACTCCTTGGCGGTATGTCCAGACTGTCCGCAGAACAGGCAAAGTCTAAGCTTCATTCGGCATTGTCATTCCTCTGGGAGGAGCTTGCCATCCTTGCTGAGCTTGAACAAAATGGAGTCAGAGGTGGAAGGGTTGTTGCCTTTCTTGAGGTTGGTGGAGATGGGGGTGCCTGCGGAGGTGCCTTTGGACTTGTCATCCTTAGGCTTAGGGGTTGATGGAGTATTGGATGGAGTGGATAATGATTTCATTGTAGAGGAGTTCAAGTTACCCATATGCAATCCTGGGGCTTTGGTAGTGTGCTGGATCTCTTCTTTGCACTCCCAATATTGGTGGTTGATTTGTTGGGCAAGTTCTTGGAGATCGTTAAGGTTGTCCAGCTTGCCTTGACAAGACAATTCGTCCTTGATGTGATCTGGAAGTCCTATATAGAAGCTCCGGCAGAGGGCCCCAGGACCCCATTCACAGACTTGGCTAGCCAAATGATTCCATTCAACAATGTACTTAGAGATCTGCTGATTGTCCTTCATACGGAGTTGCTTGAGTTGAGCTTCCATGTCAGCAACAGGGTCATGAGGTCTGAAATTGGACTGTAATTCAATGAGGAAGTTGAGCCAGCTATCCATCCAAAAAGGACAGGCTCCAGGTGCCTCCTGTCCAAGGAGGTCCGGTTTGAAGTATTCAAGCACAACACCTTTGAGGTAAGATTGGGCAAAGGTGACCTTCTGTCGGTCTTTATGGAATGACTTTGGGTTTGCCTGGAAGATTATCTCACATTGTACAATGAAGGGATTAAGTTTCTTTGGGTCAGTCCTGTCGAAGGGGTCTGGTTCCCAAATCTTGGGTTTTGGACCCTTGGAGCTCCACTTCCTAACTGCATATTGGGTCATTTCCCTAATGGCATCAGCCAACTGGGTAAATGGTTCGTATGTGAGTGGGACTTCGTTGCGATCTTCTTCGTCATGGTCAATCCAGAATGGGTCCGGACTAGAGGCTCAACTTGAGGGACTCAATGGGTCGGAAGGTTCACTACCATCATCACCATCTCTGGGCTCTGGAGCTTCAGGGCAACTTGGGAGGTCTTTATCTTGGATTCTAAAGTGAGGGGTTCTGGGGGGTTCTTCCACAGAGTCTGGTAGCTCCATAAGCGGAGACAAGGTACCCATGCCTCGATGAGCAGATATGGATGAGGCAGGGGGTCTGGCGGTGAAACTGATGAATCCACCAGGGATGCTTCGGTGACTGCCTAAGAGAGTCTTGAGAGCACTTGGGCGGAAGGAGCGAGTACATGTAGCCATAGAATGGTGAGCCTTGTAAGTGTGAGTACGAATATACTGTCAAGTCTGGTCCTCCAGTGTAAGTCCAAGGGGGCCAGAGTACTGTAAATATAATTGAAGGGGTTTGGGATAAGGACTTGGTGCAGGACTTGTGTGTCATGCCCTTACCAAGGCTTGCATCCTTGATTTCAGAGGTTGGAAGCGTCAAGAGGGAAGACAGAGGTAGGGAATAAGGGACTCAAACATAGGAGGGTGACTTGTGTTAATATTTGTACTGAAGTACAACTTGGAATTCGTAGAGTTTATATATTAAAGTATGTAGTGGAATTCAGAATAAGGAATGGAGGTGATTATGAATGCGATATGGAGAAACACAGTGATCAGTAATCAAGATGGAGTATGGAGGTAAACTATGCCAGAGGGTGGTACACTAAAGAATGTAGAGTTACAAATAAAAGAACTAAGACAAATGAAAATGAGGCAGAGGCAGTGCCGGGTGCATGGTTTGGAGATGTAAATCCTGGAATCTAATCACCTGTAAGTTACCTAGTCAAAGCTGTGTGTTACGATCACACCATACTCGATGCTACGCACAGGCCCCAATACACTTTTTCCTTCACTTTGGCCTGTAGCTCAGTTGCTCACACTCTGAAACAACCCTTAGGTGGGGCTGCTTAGTGAGCTGGTGTGAACAGCGAGGAAGGTGAATGACAGGAGCTAGCGGGTGCCCAGGCATCAACTGAGGACTAAGGGGAAAACCTAGAATAACTCAAATGAGGATTCTGGGGATGGATTGCCATCCTTATATATGTTTACAGGTTGTTTGTATGTGTGGGGGTTCTATTACTACATACAGGTACTTCAGGGCAGACGTGGGAGTGCGGGTCTTATGCTACTGGCCGAAGACAAGTCATGAGGAGTCACTGCACTGCCTTGCGCAGTCTGGGTGCCGGTGACACAATATGGTGTGATGATGATGTCATGAGGCTGTGCAAGGGTCTGGGCATGCTTACTAAGGTAATCACAGCTTGGCGCAGCCATCGTGTGGTATGTGAATGCTGTTAGTAGGTGGGCCGAGAGAGTTACCAGTACCGGAATAGGGGGAGCCTGAAAAAGAAAGGAAAAAGATGGGTGCCGCATGCGAGGTCATAACACTACCCCCCTGCTAAGGTTCAACCTCCAGGGGAACCAAGGGAAGCAGGCAGGTGAAGATCACTGCAAAGGCTGAGTGGGAGACAGGACGAGGAGCAGAGGGATGAGAGCGGTGGAAGTCCCGAATGGATTCAGAGGTGTTAGAGAGGTGTGAAGCGGGTTCCCAAGTACGGTCTGCATCCAGATAACCCTTCCAGTGGATGAGGTATTGAACGCCACGGCCGTGCAGTCGAGAGTCGACTATGAAGTCAACCTCATACTCTGCATCCTGATTATCAGAGACAATAGTGGGACTGGGGACAGGGTTAGGTTGCTGCAGGGCCAGGCTGACGTAGGGTTTAGTCCGGGAGATGTTGACGACAGGATGAATGCGGATATAGCGGGGGAGACATAGTTCAACTGCATTGGGACCTTTCATTAATACAACGGGGAACGGACCGATCCATTTATCAGTGAGCTTTTGGCAGGGAAACAGCAGTGTGAGATTATCCATGGTGAGCCAGACGCGATCCCTGATGGCATAGGAGGGTGCTGGGCTGCGGTGTTTGTTCCCTGTGATCGTCATCCATTCCTGGGCCTTCGCTAAATGCTCCTTAGTCTGTTGGAGTATGGTTTGGTAGTCACGGGCAAGTGAAGTGGTGGCGGGTGATTTCGAATCTCAGGGCTCTATCCCCATCCAGGGTTGGTAAATGCAAGTGACCTGGAAAGGGGAGAATTTAGAAGCAGAGGACTGCTTTGCATTCAGGGAGAATTGGGCCAGGGGTAGCCAATGCGCCCAGTCATCCTGTCATTCAGCACAATACATACAGAGATAGGTTCCTACTTCTCTATTTACTCTCTCTGTCTGCCCATCTGTCTAAGGGTGGTGGGCTGTTGACTTCCTTACTGAAATTCCGAGCTGTGTACAGAGTGATGTCATTAGGGTGGCCATGAACTGGGGCCCCCAATCGGATACGATGGTTTTGGGTAGCCCATGATGTTTCCACACGTGGGCGAGGTAGAGATTGGCAAGATCCTTGGTGGAGCATGTCTTCGAACAAGGAACCAATTCTACTTCCTTTGAAAATCGATCAACCACAGTTAGTATTGCATCCTTCCCGCTGCTCAAGGGAAGATCGGTGATGAAATCGGTGGAAATATCTTCCCAAGGGGCGTCGGGTATAGGCAGGGGTTGGAGTTCCCCTTTTGGAGGTTGATTGCCCGTTTTGACCTGAGTGCACCTGGTGCATCCTTGTATGTACTTTTCAACATCTTTTCTCATCCCCGGCCACCCATATGCTCGTGCAAGGAGTTCAATGGTTCTGAGCACTCCAGGATGACCGCTGACAGCAGAGTTGTGATGGAGGGTGATTAATCGGGTGCACATCGCAGGCGGTATGTAGATCTTTCCTTCACGCCTCAGGAGCCGTTCTGAGATCTCATACCCCTGAGCCATCAACTTCTTGAGAGTGGTTTCCAGGAGGCGAACAGTCTGATGAGAGATTTCGTCAGTCAACTCTTCCCCTGGTGTCCCCACCTCTAATGCCGCTGGACTCTCTTCTTCCACTTGCCGGATTTGCTTGGGGGGGATTACTAACACCGCTTTATTGTCATCCTCTCCTTTTGTAACTATATCTGACCTCCGCGATAATGCGTCTGCCTTCATCATTTGTGTGCTGGCCTTGTGGCACCATTTGAAATGGAACCTGGACAAGTATTGTGCCCATCAGGCCTGTCGCCAATTTAGATCTTGTCGTGTCATGAACCAGGTGAGGTTCTGATGATCATTCCAGATTTCGAACTCGTATTGGGTCCCCTTGAGATAATGCCTCCATTGCTCCAGTGCGGATATTACACTAAGCATTTCTTTGTCAGCGATGGGGTAATTCCACTGTTCCGGCGTCATGGAGTGGGAGGAGAATGCCACAGGGTGCCATTTCTTGTCTTTCAGTATGGATAGGACCCCTCCAACAGCGGTGTTGCTGGCATCACTCTCGAGCCGATACCGACAGTCATTATCTGGATAGGCAAGAATTGGGGCTGTTGTGAAACACTTCTTTAACTCTTGGAAGGTGGTTTTACACCCTTGAGTCCATTCAAAGGTGACATCCTTCTTTGTTAGGTCGTGTAGTGGACGGGCTAGCCAAGAGTAGTCTTTGATGAACCAGCAGTAGAAGTTGGCAAGGCCAAGGAACCCTCTGGTTTGTCGTAAGGTGGTCGGGGTTGGCCAGTTGGTTACTGCTTTCACCTTTTTGGGATCCATCCGTATCCTCATCGGAGTTACGATCATTCCTAAGAACTCCACGCTTTTCGTGGAGAAGGAGCACTTCTCTGGTTTCACGAATAGATTGTTCTTTTCCAGCCTTTCCAACACTTCCAGCACCTTTGCCTCATGTGCCCATTGATCGTCCTTCTGTGAGTATATCAGCAAGTCGTCGATGTAGACGATTACCTTGGACATGTCCGCGAAGAGTTCGTTCATCATGGTCTGGAAAGTGGCGGGGGAGTTACACAAACTGAAAAACATGACCATTGGCTTGTAGGCCCCCTGGTGACAAACGAAGGCGGCCTTTCACTTGTCTCCTTCTCTGATTCATATGTTATTGTACCCCCATCGGAGATCCATCTTGGTAAAGATCTTGGCGTCCTTTAATTTGTCAACTAGCTGCGAGATGAGCAGAAGGGGGTAGTTATTTCAGATGGTGTGTTCATTCAGATACCGATAATCCTGGACCATCCTTTTCCATCCATCCTTCTTTGGTACGAAGAACACTGGCGATGTTTGTTCGGTCTTAGAGGGGTGGATATACCCTTTGCGTAGCTGATCTTCAACAAAGTTGTCTACTTCCTTTTGTTCATTTGGACTTAAGGGGATGAGCCATCCTTTCTTCAGCTTAAAGGTGTCCTTTAGTTCTATAGCGTGGTTCCAGGGCTTCCTTAGCAGCATTCGCTCCGACTCTTTCTGTGAGAACACCTGTAGGTACTGGTGATAGACATCGGGCACGAGCTTGAGGGATCCCTCCACGACAGTAGGACTCTGTGCCCTGGCGTGACTCCTTTCCTCTGCATGGCACACCTTGAGGTTCTCTTGTTCGTGCCTGGATCAGCTGGGTTGTTCATAGTTGCATGTCTCTGGACAGTGTGCGAAATGAACTTCTCCGGTTTTCCAATCTACTTGGGGGTTGTGTGTGCAGAGCCAGGGGTATCCTAGAATTATGTCATTTTTCCCGATATTGGATACATATGCTCGGAGCTGTTCCCGATGTCCATTTATGTCACAGAAGACTTCCACCTCTTCTGTAATATGCCCCCTGGTGTTCTTGGTTCCATCTGCGTTATACACGGAGATTATTCTAGGGGCTGTTAACATTGGAATGTGGTTTTTTCGTACAAAGTCCTGACTAATGAGCATTAGATTTGCTCCGCTGTCAATCAATGCTTCAGCAGTCGTATATTGTCAATCGCAGGAGGGCTTTATCTGCACGGTTAGTTTTATCTCTTTTCCCTTGTGGATTACCCTCATGTACATTTCCGAAATTTCTGGGGTTTTGACAGATTTAGGGGAATCAAGCACAGGTTTAGTATCTCGGTCCCTGCTGGGCTTGCTGGGAGACCCCCCTAGACCAGCTATGTTAGATACTACAGTTGTTAGTGCTGATACAAGTTGAGTGTGTTCCGTCAAGAAATGATTATTAGCCTGTGAGACACCCAGATCGTCTCCTAGGCTCGCTCTTTTCCCTTCTGCTTGCTGTTGGCAGTTGGAAAATCCTGTTCTTCCGTTTGGGTGATTCGTGCTGTAAAGTAATTAGGACGCTTGGGAGCAGACTAGGGGTGAAACCTGCTAGTCCTGGTCGTCCTGAGTATAAGGGGGAGTGATTATGTTCGCCCCTAAAGGGACTCTGGTAAAGGGGAACAGAGCGATGAAGTTGGGAATCACTTA
>JBBPTI010000683.1:0-11559 GCA_038093995.1 Tylopilus aff. callainus
GGCTTGAAGGAGCTGCAGTGGCAAGTGAAAGCAGCCTTCCATTCATCTCCTTCCTTGATGTGTATGTTGTTATAGCCCCATCAGAGGTCCATCTTGGTGAAGAGGCAAGCAGTTTTGAGCTGGTTAATGAGCTGGGATATGAGTGGGAGTGGGTAGTTGTTACACACAGTGTGTTCATTGAGATACCGATAGTCCTGGACCATCCACTTCTGTCCATCTTTCTTTGGTGTGAAAAAGACCAGAATGGTTTGCTCAGACTTGGAAGGTCAGATATACCCTTTGCATAGCTGGTTGTCAATAAACTCATCCACCTCTCTTTGCTCTTGTGGACTAAGGGGAATGTTGTGGCCCTTCCATGGCTTAAACAAATCCTTCAGCTTGATGGCATGATCCCATGGTTTGTGCATGGGCATGCGTTCAGATTCTTTCTGCTTGAATACCTTCAAGTAGGGGTGATGTTACAATCATGCTGTACTCAATGCTATGCATGGGCCCCGATACACTTTTTCCTTCACTTTGGCCCTTAGCTCAGTCACTCGCACTCCCTCACTGCAGTTCCAGTACCCCTATGATGCCCTAACAACACAGTGCTCCTCATCCCTTGTTGCTCTATAACCACCACTCGCCTTTGCCCTTACTACGGCTCCCTGCATGTGACCTACAGTCCCACAGTTATCTGATACATACAATCTATCAGCAATGCCTCATGGCACAGTCTCGCACCAGTCACATGACCCTGCACATGATATGATCTAGACCCACTCATACAGCCACCTGGCATAACCCCATGCCTTACAGTAAGGCCTGGCTCCTAATGGCAGACAATGGCACTTGTAGATAATGCTGCTCCTTGAGACATAGAAATCCCGGACTCCTTCGCAGTTGCTCAGCATACACAGCCACTGCTAAATGGTTCTCATGCCATGGATAGGCTCATGCAATGTGTTATGCTCACAGCTACGCTACATTCCTTTCCTTCCTACACTCCCTTATTTGGCTACTCTCTTCCATGCCACAGCGCCACGACTCGGTACAGCCCGAGTACCTTTCCCACACCAGTTAACTTAGTATCTGCAGCATTCCGGGCACCAGACCACAGTAGAGTAAAGACCTGATTACCCGGATAACTAATGCCACCTGCAGCACTTAGGCAATCTGCAGTTGTGATAGCACCATCTCACGCCATCCACCCTCACCCCAATAGTGATACTCCCACATCACACACCATAGTATGCCATCCATTCCCACTTCAATGGCATTAACCTCACAATCGTGCCATTGCTCGCCACTCTTTCCCACTCCAGTAGCGTTTAGCCTGCAGCATAGCCCCACTCACATGGATCAGGCCAGTTTTCATCTTGCACTTCCTTATTTAGTATTCATGCTTGCCCTCACTTAGTTTAGGCTCTGCTTGAATCCCAATCATAGTAGTATATAAGACCGCCTGTATTATATCAGAGTCCCAATCAATTCTTCTTGGGTCTTCCCTCACAAGGCACCCGCATACTAGGAGATTGATCCTTCTTCCTGTTTTGCTTCACTTTCACTACATGCCTCCTAGTGCCTAGCACCCGAGGTCATTTCATTAAGAATTGATTCCTCTCTTCACCGCTGTCACTATCTGACCACCCTGAAGGCCCCATCTATCATCAACCTTTGTGCTATCAGTAAGCAGAGCAGTATCCACGTCCCCTTATTGACGTGAAAGGACACTAGTGAATGCTACACATGCCAAGTCAGCCCCCACTGTTGTAGTTGGCAGCTCAACAGGCGGACAGTGTCTAGTAGTTGCCCCTTGCCCAATTTGCCCCGTCAATCTCAACCTCCTCGCCACCATTGCTTCCCGCCTCAAAGCTGATGCTGCTGCTGCTGCTGAGAGAGAGCAGAGAGAGCTGTGGGAAGAGATTGACCAGGCTATCACAGACTTCGCCACAAGGTCCAGGGCATCAGATACACCCACACTTGTTTATCCCCCATCCGTCATTGCTGACATCGACCCGAACGACTTTGTTCCCCCTATGCCACCTATCCTATTGCCCTCCACCCTCCGCCAGCTCATCGCTGAGGCTGAGGAGCAGACCTGCCACTATGAGGAGTATGCAGCCTGCATAGAAGCCCAGCTCGCTGCTCCTCTTCCCCCTTCTCCAGATTACTGTGCCTGTTATAGGCCAGATCGCCTTCGCCACCCATTTCCCACCATTCCACTCGCACCTGAGATAGTCTGGGACATCTGGTACCATACTGGTGCGCAGTCAAGCCAAGCCAGGCCATCTCCACCCAAGAAACCTTCTGTGGTGGCCCAGCAAATTCCTTTAATTCTTCTTTTTGTACTTACTTGTTTGTGCCTTCCCCCCTTTTTAGTTTTAGCCTTCTTTTCCAAGGATGTTCCTGTTTTTCTTCTGGTACTCCCTTTTAGCCTCCTGTTTTATTTCTTTCTTGCTGCTTCTGTTTTGCATTTATCATCTTCTCACCTGCACCCAGTTTGATCGCAACACCTTTCTTATTTCCCAACAGTTACCCTCGGGAGAATACTCCCTTATCATCGCTACCCCTACCAGCACATAAGGCCAAAACTTCTGCTATGAAAGCACCCCAACCAACTGGGCTGAGTCAGCAGCTCAGGACTGGTAAATTATCCCATTTGCATCCAAACTAAAGTTCCTGGCCCAAGCTATAGGGGGATTACTTAGCAAGCTGAGAGAACACTGCACGCATCTGGAAGGAAGAGTAATCCAGATCCTCAATAGGCCACATCCAGGAGACTATTGAGATCAGAAGACCATAGTTTGTGTGAGACCTCTAGTGCCCCTCCTATTTGAAAGACCCAGCCGCAGCTGGTATAAGAAACACAAGACACCAGTAATCAAGAAAGAAGTCTGCTTTCAGTATGTCACAGATACTCCTTGATACCATCGCCAACCCCACTATTCCTCTACCAGACAAACTCACTGCCATTGCAGCAGAGTTCACCACTGTCACCACTCAGAATATCCAACTCACTCAATTGCTGCACACATCCAACAATGAGATCATCCATCTCGAGCAGCTGGTGATGGTAGAACAAGGCACAGTAGCCACTCTCCAGGGTCAGATCGCCATAGTGGGCCCTCCAGGTACCTCAAAGAAAGTTGAATTGTTCGCTGATCCAGGCAAGTATGATGGATCAATTGCCAAATTCAAAGAATGGTGGGCCAAGATGAAGGCATGGCTTCACGTCAATGCGCATGTCGCCCCTGCTGGTAGCTATGAGGCAGTTGTGGCAGTACTTTCCAGGCTCAAAGGACCCAAAGCTGGCCCCTTCGTGCAGACATGCCTCGCTTGGGGCAACGCATACCAATGGACTGTCTGTGAGGCTGAGATCGAGGGCCTCTTCTGGGCCGCCAACCAGAAGGATTGGACCTGCCGCCAGCTGGAAGAGTTCAAACAGCAGAACATGCAGACCGACAATTACCTAGTCCGCTGGGAAGCCCTATACCAGCAAGCCCAAATTGATGATACGCATGCTGTTCGGCTCCTGGAACAGAATACAGCCCAGCATATCATTCTACAGATCTTCAAAGAGGGAAAGCGCCAGGACAAGCCAGTGCTTTACTTGGACCACATCAGAAGGACTGGATGCACAATGAAGGTGCTTGATTTTATCAGGGGGTATGAAAGGAAGGCCTCTGCGAGGATTAGCAGTTGAGGGTTAGTGTGGGAGAATCTTGAAGAAGATATATACACCCTCCCAAGCAGCGATACCCCTGCCAAGTGCTTCGATTGTAAACAAACCGGCCACCAAATCTGAGAATGCCGGAAGCCAAAGATTAACCAATGCCCAGCCTGTAAGTTTGTTCATGGTGGGCATAGTGCTTATTGCACCAAAAGGAAAATGCTGCAGAGGATACTGCTAGCAGAAGATGAAGAACCCATGGGCACTGAAGCCCCAGTAAGGATTGCCAAGTTGGCAGAAGAAATATGAAAGAGAAACAACCTGGAGATGGGTTTGGATTTTCTGATTGAAGCATCCCAGATGAAGGGAAAAGGCAGGGCCTAAGAAATGTGTCGGGTGTTCCAAAGGCCAGTAAGATCTCTACTAAGCATGCCCCTATTACCCATGTTATCATTTCTAAAGACCAAGAATGGTGTATTCCCCTTAGATTGCCCAGTCTAGAGGAGTCTGCTCCCCAGCAGCTCAGCAGCAACTGTGAACCTAATGCCATGCTTAATTCCTCTAACAAGTATATTCCTCCTCATGCACGCAAAGAAACCCTAACTAACCCATCAGAAATCCAAATCCTAGGGCAGTAGAAGAGAAAGGAAATCCTCATGTAGGTGCAGATCAAAACTTGAACAGGTGACTTCGTCCCAGTGTCCACACTACTTGATAGCAGTGCCCAGTCATCTTTTATACACAGAGAGTATGTGTCCCAACACTGCATTCCTACTGAAGAGCTTCCACAGCCCATATACATCTATAACACTGATGGGACCCCTAACAAAGCAGGGCCTGTAACCCATGCAGCCACAGTCTTGTTGGAATACCAGGGTCATGTGGAAAAGACCTGGGTAGAGGTAACAGACCTAGGAAGTAAGGATCTAATCCTAGGATACACATGATTGAAAGAGCACAACCCCTGCATCAATTGGAAGACCAGTTTGGTCACCTTACCAGACTGCCCTGAGTTATGCAACTACTCTGGGGTCTCGTGGGTCATCTGCCAAGCAGAAGAACAGGAGATTCGGGTTGCTGAGGAACAGCGGGACACTGGACAAAAGCAAGAAGGAAAAGCTCCTTGGAAGTTAGTACCCCTGGTGTACCACTGCTACCTCAAGACCTTCAAGCAGAAGGAGTCTGAGCAGATGCCAATCAGGAAGCCATGAGACCATGCTATTGAGCTAAAGGATAGCTTTGTGCCGAGAAAGGGCTGAAACATCCCCCTAAGCCCACAGGAGCAAAAAGAGGTAGATGATTTTGTTGATGAACAGCTGGCCAAGGGCTATATCTGACCCTCCAAGTCCGAGCAAACCTCCCTGGTCTTCTTTGTGCCAAAAAAAGATGGTCAGAAGCACATGGTACAGGACTATCGCTATCTCAATGAGCACACAGTCTGCAATAACTACCCCCTTCCACTTATCGCCCAGCTCATCGATCAGCTTCGCACCGCCTGGCTTTTCACAAAAATGGACCTCCACTGGGGGTATAATAACATCCGCATAAAAGAAGGAGATGAATGGAAGGCTGCATTCACTTGCCATCATGGGGCATTCAAGCCCCTAGTAATGTTCTTTGGGCTCTGCAACTCACCCACTACCTTCCAAACCATGATGAACGACATCTTCACCAATATGGCTGAAAACGTCATGGTTTACATCGATGACCTTCTGATCTTTACCCCCATGGACAATCAAAAGGCCCATGAGGTGATCATGTTAGAAGTCCTAAAGCGGTTGGAAGAAAACGACCTCTTTGTCAAGCCAGAGAAATGCACCTTTGAGGTACAAGAGCTGGAGTTTCTCAGAATGATCATAGGAGTAAACAGGGTAAGCATGGATCTGAGCAAAGTCACTGCCATAAAGGAATGGCTGGTGCCCACCACAGTCTGAGGAGTTTGAGCCTTTCTAGATATGGCCAACTTCTACCAGCATTTCATACAGGACTTCACCCATATCGTGTGGCTGCTCCATGATCTAACCAAAAAGAATGAACCCTTCTGCTGGACCGACAAGTGGCAGGAGGCCTTTGACCACCTCAAGGAAGTCTTTACCACTGCCCCAGTCCTAGCCTACCCAGATCATTACAAGAAGTACTGGCTTGAGTGCAACACCTCCTCGTATGCAACTGGGGGCATGCTCTTGGTAGAAGAAGGAGAACAATGGCACCCCATAGCATATGCCTCACATGCAATGACACCGGAAGAATGCAACTACCCCATAGCCGATAAAGAGATGCTGAGTGTGATAAGAGGTTTGGAAGATTGGTGGCACTACTTGGAAGGGGCCGAACAGCAGTTTGAGGTATGGAACGACCACCAGAACCTCACCTGGTTTATGACACAGCAGCACCTTAACCGGAGGCAAGCCCACTGGGCCCAATACCTCTCCTGGTTCAACTTCAAATGGTGTCATAAGCCTGGGATGACCATGAGAAAGGCAGATCCCCTATTTAGGAGAGAAGATCTAGTGGTAGGAGATGCAGACGACAACCACAACGTGGTTGTAATTCCCCCAGAACAGATACAGGTATGCCGGACCAAAGGATCACTACCAAAGAAGATGATGGATGAGGGACCGGTCACTGAGGAAGCCATGGTACTCCATCACTCCGGAGATCGGCTAACCGACCAGATTTCCCACAAAATGATCAAGCTCCCTCACCCAGTGCAAAAGAGATTAGAGGGTCAGGGATACCAAATCCAAGATGAATGTTGAATGAAGGACAGAAAGGTATATGTCCTGCCAGCCTGCAGGCCTGAGGTACTCTGTCTCCACCATGACACCCCCATAGCAGGACACCCTGGAGTAGCCTGAACCATCAAATTCCTGTGGCGACACTACAACTGGGCCTCCTTGGCCATAGATGCCACCGACTACGTGAAACATTGCCTGTGGTGCACCCAGGTTAAGCTGACTAACAAGCCTCCCACAGGGGCCCTGCAACCACTCCCAGTACCATCGGGCCCCTGGCAGGATATCTCAGTTGACTTCATCACAGGGCTTCCCCTCTCCAATTCCTACACCACCATACTCACTGTAGTTGACCGCTTCTCCAAAGCGGTTGAGCTTGTCCCTTGCGATTTCACCTGTACCTCCCTTGATCTTGCCAACATCTATCTGCACCATATCTGGAAGCACCATGGCCTCCCAAAGTCTATCATCTCAGACTGGGGCCCGCAGTTTGCATCCCAGCTCATGACCAATCTCTGCCGGCAACTCCAGGTCGAGCAATGTCTCTCCACCACCTACCACCCCCAGACTGATGGACAGACCAAGCGGATGAATTGGGAAGTGGGTCAGTACCTCCGGACTTACTGCGCAGACCACCCGGACTCCTGGAGCAATTGGCTCCTGCTTGCCCAGTTCACCATCAATTCCCACATCTCTTCAGCCTCCAGCAAGTCCCTGTTCCATCTAACCCATACTGTTACGACCTCTGTCTCGCTCGCTCGCACCCCTATCTTTTTCCCCTGTTTTCCACCCCTTTCCTGAACAGCGATACACCCAGGGGGCCCCGCTAACTAACAGCATTCACACGCCACACAATGGCAGCACCAAGCTGTGTCTACCTTAGTAAGCGGTCCAGCCCCCTCCGCACAGCCCCATGACATCATAGCACATCATTATGGTGCAATCTTGCATCATTGGCGCCCGGGCTGCGCGAACCTGTGCAGTGACTCCCCATGACTCGTACCTGGCCAGTAGCGTAACCCCCTCATTCTCACGTTCGCCCTAAAGTACCTAAATGTAGTATTAAGGGCACAATACGTACAAACACGCTGTACCCTATATATAGGACTGCAATTGAGCCCCAGAACCTCATTTGAGTTATTCTGGGTTTTCCCCTTAGTCCTCAGTCGACGCCAGGGTTCCCGTTAGCTCCCGTCACACCTGTCACACTCCCACTGTCACACAGCTCACTATGCAGCCCCGCCTAAGGGTTGTTTCATTATAACTCGAATCTCATCTCGCTTCACCATCGCTGCCACAACCCCAAAGCCCCAAAACAGTGAGCTTGGCAGAGTCGCCGGCCGTCGTTACTGACAGCCCTCTGCCCCAGTGAACCCCGCCCAGATCTCCGCCCCATGTCCTGAGTACGCCCTCGACCTTGCCGCCCTCGCCGCCAGTGCCTGGCTCTTCGTAGAAGAGCACCCACGCCTATTCGCGCAAGTCTTCGACCCCACCTCCGCCGCTGCGCAAAGAGAGAGGAGGTTAGTAGGGGAGTATAGAGAAGTAAAAAAGGAAGAGGAGGAGGACTTAGTGTTACCGCCATCCCCTGCCCCCTCACCTAAGAAAGAGTCGACGCCGCCTGAGCTCGTCAACCCAAACGACCTCGAGGGTCCCTATCGCGACCTGACCTCACCTGAGACCTGCCGCCGCCTCGACGAAGAGTACCATCGTTGGCAGGAGAATCGTGAACAGTACCTGAGAGAAGAAGCCCGCCTCGCATGCCGCGAGAGAATCGCCGCAGCAAGAGCTGCCCACCGCAATGCCGCCGCCACCCTCATCCGACCGGATAATGGTCTGGGACACCTATGCCCTCGCGCATCTTTGTGCCGCCCTACTTACATTTAGCCAACTTCTCATAGCCCCTGCTACGATTTCATTTCAACAACTTCTTCATGCCTATTTTCATCTCCTTTTAGGTATCTTTCTTGCCCGATTCGTATGATCTTCCAGCTCCTGCTGATTACGATCACTTTTCTCATCGTTTTTTTTGCTATTCTCATTACCTACTTCTTGCTTCGTCTTCTCTCTCTCGTTGCACGAGAACTCACCCCGCTTCAGTTTCAAATAGCTATCCACGAAGGAGCCTACTCCTTCACCTTTAGCTACGAGAGACAAGCCATTCACGCCGAAGAAGAGCAGCTGCAGCAGAACTACGGCTGGTAGTTATTAAATAAAAAACTCTTCTTTCCCACACCCCGAGTGATTCAATATAGGTCAACTGTTTATGCGACTCTGACGGAAGGAGAACAGACAGACTCAACCGAGACCGATCAGCCGACCACAGATAATGCCGGTTAGATCCACCCTGTATAAGGCAACCAGGCACCCAGCCGTAATCGAGGAATACAGAAGAAGAACCTGGGTGATACGAAACGGAAAGAGAATCCAGATCCCTAAGACGCATATAGCCCGCCACTATGTCGGCATCCACGCTCCAAATCCTCGCCGACCCGAACCTCACGTGGGAGGACAAGATTGCCGCTGTTGCCACAGAGTTCGCCACGTTAACGAAGCAAAATCAGCAGCTCTACAACGGATGTATCGAAGAGCAGAAGAAGACCGCCGCTCTGCTGAAAGACGTTGCCGCGCTAGAGCAGACGGTGAGTAACCTAAACAGCGCCGCAGCCGCCGGAGGGAAAGCGGCCAGAAAGGTAGAAGTGTTCGCTGATCCCGGAGATTATGAGGGATCTGTTGCCAAGTTCGAAGAATGGTGGGCCAAGATTAAGGCATGGCTCCACACCAACTGATCGACGATTCTGCCGAAGAGCTATGAAGCAGTAACCGCAGTGCTCTCCCGGTTGAAAGGACCGAAAGCCAGACCCTTCACCCAAACCCAGCTTCGCCGCGGACAAAGCTACATGTGGGAAGAGCTGGTTCAGGAAATGGAAAGCTTTTTCCGGTCGGTAAATCAGAAAGACTGGGCTGTCGCCCAATTAGAACAACTCCGCCAAGGTACCCTCCAGACAGACAACTTCCTAGTCCGATGGGAGGCCCTGTACCAGATGGCCGAAATCGATGATAGCCATGCCATTCGCCTTCTCGAACGAAACACCGCCCGCCACATTATCCTCCAGATATTCAAGGAGGGTGCGCGAAAGTCCACCCCTGCTGCCTATCTACAGAATATCCGCGATGTGGGATGCGCCATGGAGGCCCTTACATTCATTAGGGGTCGTCCGCAGCAGTATCAATCCCGCGGGGACTGAATGGAGGTAGATCGGTTCGAAGAAGTCGACGAAGAAGAAGTTTTCGCCATAAAAGGAAGCCCCGGAAAGTGCTTCAACTGCAAAGGGGCTGGTCATATGGCCCGAAACTGTAAGAAACCGAAGAATCAATGTCCCGAGTGTCACTTCCACGGAGGAGGTCATCGGTTTAGCTGCAGGAAGAGAACGGCCTGAAGAATCGCGCTGGCGCCCGATGAAGCAAGGGCTGCCCCAGTTAAAGAACAGGATTTTCCCAATGCCGAGAAAGAGCAGAAGGGAAAAGGCAGAGCCTAGGAGACGATCTGGGTGTCTCACGGGCTGATAATACTATCTTCTTGACGGAACTAACCAAGCTTGTAGCCATGCTAACCACTTTAGTATCTAACGTAACCGGTCTAGGGGGGTCTCCTAGCGAGCCCGGCAGGGACCAAGATACTAAAACTGTGCTTAATTCCCCTAACTCCGTCAAGCAAAGCCCAGAAAATCCAACGATGTATACGAGGGTAATACACAAGGGAAAAGAAATAAAGCTAATGGTGCAGATCAAACCCACTCCCTCGAGCAGATATACCAATGCAGAGGCCCTGATCGACAGCGGGGCGAACCTAACGCTGATTAACCAAGATTTCGTAAGGAAGCATCGAATCCCCACGCTGACTGCCTGCCGAACGATCATTGTTTGTAATGCCGACGGATCGGAGAATGCCAGAGGAAAGATAATGGAAGAAGTTGAGATCTATTGCGATTTTAACGGGCATAAAGAATTACTCCGGGCATACGTGTCTAATATCGGCAGCAATGACCTCATTCTAGGATACCTGTGGTTAAAAGAACACAACCCCCGGATCGACTGGAGGGCTGGGAAGGTTCACTTCCCTAACTGCCTGGAGATCTGCAACTACGAACGGAGCACCAGGGCGGTCCACCAGCAGGATGTCGGAGAGGCCTTCCACGTAGAAAAAAGGAGTTGAGATAAGCAGATCAATGCCGACACCAAAGGGGAAGAGTCATTAGCACTCGTCCTGAAGCAATATCATCGCTACGGGAAAGTGTTTTCCCAGAAGGAGTCAGAGCAGATGCCCCTCCGAAAGCCCTGGGATCATGCGATTGATCTAAAAGACTCCTTCCGCCCAAAGAAAGGAAGGATTATCCTGCTAAGTCCGCAAGAACAGAAGGAGGTGGACGATTTCATAGACGATCAGCTGAGGAAGGGGTACATTCGTCCCTCAAAGTCTGAACAGACCTCCCCCGTATTTTTCGTGCCAAAGAAAGACGGTAGGAAACGGATGGTACAAGATTACCGGTATCTCAATGAGCACACTGTCCGGAACAACTACCCGCTCCCCTTAATCTTGCAGCTCGTCAACAAGCTAAAAGGGGTACGGATCTTCACCAAAATGAATCTCTGATGGGGGTACAATAACGTACGGATCAAAGAAGGAGATGAATGGAAGGCCGCCTTCGTTTGTCACAGGGGAGCATACGAACCCACGGTAATGTTCTTTGGACTTTGCAATTCCCCTGCCACGTTTCAAACCATGATGAACGATCTGTTTGCCGACAAGCCAGATGTGGTGGTCTACATCGACAATTTGCTGATCTTTTCAAAGAACCCAGATCCGGCCGCACACGAGCAAAGGGTAAGGGAGGTGTTAGAGTGGTTAGAAAAGAACGATCTCTTCGTCAAACCGGAGAAGTGCAGCTTCTCGGTGACAACGGTGGAGTTCCTTGGAATGATTGTTGGACCAACCGGGATAGCCATGGACGAACAGAAGGTGAAAGCAGTGGTTGATTGGCTGAGTCCCACCACACTCCGGCAGAACCGCGCCTTTCTCGGGTTAGCCAACTTCTACAGGCGCTTTATTAAAGATTACGCCAAGATCGCACGCCCCTTACACGATCTCACGAAGAAAGACACCCCCTTTGAGTG
>JBBPTI010000684.1:0-11550 GCA_038093995.1 Tylopilus aff. callainus
TGGGTCATGTGATCTATAATATGTTCAACACAATACAAATAAACCAAAATACCACTCTTGATCCACTACCACCACCATGAAATCTCTCTCTGCTGCTTAAACCAATCAAATCATCTCTTTCTTGGATTTGGATCAATCCACTTGTCAAATCTCTGATTCTACTGGTGTCCACCACTCTACCATTAGTAGAATTCACTCTAAACTTCATCTAAACCTGGCCAAATCCTCTGGTGGTCATCCTACCCTCATAATACTTGCTGACATATGTCATGCTATTCATCTTATTGGAACTGAAAAGGCTGAAAATGCAGTCCAGGTCACCAGGACTCTTCAGGATGTCAAGAACCATACCATCTCCTCTCAGACTGTTCATCATCACTTGAGGAAAGCAGGCATGAAGGCTGTGGTGAAGAAGAAATGCCCTTGTCTTACCTCTGCTCATAGGAGGGCCAAGTTGGATTTTGCAGAGAGCCATCAGCACTGGACTGTGGAGGATTGGAAGCAGGTCATATGGTCATATGAGACCAAGATCAATTGCATTGGGTCAAATGGGAAGAGGTGGGCATGGAAAAGGCAGGAGAAAGCCTAAGTGATAGGGTAGTGCAAGGAACAGTGAAGTTTGGAGGAGGTTCTCTGATGATGTGGGGTTGTATGACATGGAAAGGAGTTAGAATGGCATGCAAGATTGATGGTAGGATGGACACTGACCTTTATGGAGGATGAACTCCAACAAACCCTGGAGCACTAAGGCAAAACCCCAGATAAGATTATCTTTCAACAGGATAATGGCCCCAAGCATAACAGCAAAAGGGCCAAGGAGTGGTTTGCTGAGCATGGATATGAGGTGATGGTATGGCCAGCTCAATCTTCAGACCTTAATCCAATAGAGTATTTGTGGTTTCTTCTTAAAAGAAGACTGGCAGAGTATCCAGAGTTAGCAAAGGGGATAACTGAACTTTGGGAAAGAGTTCAAGTGGAATGGGAGAAGATAGAGGTTGTAGAGTGTCAAAGGTTGATTGAAAGTATGCCCAGAAGGGTCCAGGAGGTGATTAAGGCCAAAGGAGGCTATACTTCATACTAGTTTATGATACCCTTGATGTCAGCAACAAAACTGTTGCAATGACATAACCAACTTAAAATGGCCATATCTCCATACTTCCTTGATCAAATCACATGACATAAGGGGCTATCACAAGCCACAAGTGTCTACTATATTTCATCCCACTAATACTAAGTGAGATTCCCACACCCTGGCTTTGTATATCATGCACAATGCAAATGTATCAAACATTGCAATACTTTTGTTGCTTAGTGTACAGTGAGCTCAAAAACCATTCCAATGTTTGGTAGTTTTGTAGTATGTATGAAATAGCACCTGCATGCGTGGGAATATTGCTTAACATTGGTGGGTGCGTGTAAAGTACTAACCATTGGCTATTTGCTGAGCTAGAAATCATGTGATTTGGCTCAGGGGTTGTAGAGATACATTCATTTTAAAACAAGAACATCATTGGAACACTTTTTGAGCTTTTGACATCAAAAGTGATATTTTAATCAAACAATGGAATACCTATTGTCATTTTGTGCTACAAACAAAGATACACACATAAATATCATGTCTGAGTTTGAAATAATTCCCACACCTGTTTATTTTCAACCACCACCATTATGTAACCTCTCTTTGCTACTCAACAAAGCACTATTCTTTCTCAGCTTGATGCTGGTCATTCCATTTGCTCTATTGCATCTAGCACAGGTCTTGGCATTGCCACCATCTCCAGACTTCACTCCAAGAAGCATTCTAACCTTCAAAAATCTATTGGAGGTCATTCATCCAAGCTTTCTTCTACCAATATTTGCCATGCTCAACATCTTATTACCTCTGGAAAAGCTGAAAATGCTGTTCAGGTGACCAAAGCTTTTATCAACATCATCAACCAACCCCTCTCTGCCAGTACTATTCATCTTCACTTGAAGAAATCTGGTATGAAAGCTGTAGTCAAGCACAAATGTCCTCTTTTTTTTGCCAAGCATTGCAAGACTTGTTTGGACTTTGCCTATGCTTATAAAGATTGGACCATGGATGATTGGAAGAAGGTAGTATGGTCTGATGAGACCAAAATCAATTGCCTAGGGTCAGATGGGTGCAAATGGGCCTGGAAAAAAGCAGGTAAGGGGCTCAGTGACAGATTAGTGGAAGAAACTGTCAAATTTAGTGGTGGTTTTGTAATGATGTGGGGGTGTATGACTTGGCAGGGAGTTGGCTTTGCCACCAAGATTGATGGTAGGATGGATGGGAACCTCTACCTTCAAATTTTGAAGGATAAGCTCCAGCAAACCCTGAAATATTATGACTTCAATCCTCCTGACATCATCTTTCAGCAAGATAATGACCCCAAGCATACCTGCAAAAAGGTCAAGGAGTGGCTAGAGGAGCAGATGTTTAGGACTATGGTATGGCCTGCACAGTCTCCAGACCTTAGTCTCATTGAACATGTCTGGAGTTATCTCAAGAGAAGACTTGGAGAGTATGAACACCCTCTTAATGGAGTGATAGAATTATGGGAGAGGATTCAAGTGGAATGGGAAAAGATACCAATGGAGGAGTGTCAGAAGTTGATTGAAAGTATGTCTAGAAGGATTCAGGGAGCGATTAAAGCCAAAGGAGGATACACCAAGTACTAATATATACCAAATACTCTATTTGTTGTCAAAAGCTCAAAAACTGTTCCAATGATGTCCCTGTTTTAAAATGGATGTACAGTGACTCCAAAAAGCATTGCAATGCCTAATCCTGATGTGGTGCACTTTGCACACCACAAGCACCTGTGGGAATTTCGCTTATATGTGGCTGAGACAAACAAAGTACAAACTCTTGGCTACCAGATGGTGCCTAGATCATGTGATTCAGATCAGAGGATGCCAAGATATGGCTATTTTAAAACATTAACTCCATTGCAATAGTTTTTTCACTTTTGATATCCAAGGGGTATTAGTACTTGGTATAGCCTCCCTTTGCCTTCAGCACTGCCTGAATCCTCCTAGGCATGCTCTCAATCAGATTTTGACACTCTTCAGCTGATATCCCCTCCCACTCTACCTGAGTCCTCTCCCATAATTCCACTATTCCCTTAGGAGGGTATTGATGACTTGCCAGTCTCCTCTTGAGGATACCCCAGGCCTGTTCAATAGGACTGAGGTCAGGAGACTGTGCAGGCCATACCATAGTTCTAAAATCCTGCTCTTCTAGCCACTCCTTGATCTTTTTACAGGTATGCTTGGGGTCATTGTCCTACTGAAAGATGATGTCAGAAGAATTGAGACCATAGTACTGTAGGGTTTCCTGCAGCTCATCCTTCAAAATCTGAAGATAAAGGTCTCCATCCATCCTACCATCAATCATAGAAGCATAGCCAACACCATACCAAGTCATACAGCCCCACATCATCAAAGAACCCCCTCCAAACTTGACTGTCTCCTCAACCAGCTTATTACTAAGGCCCTTACCTGGCTTTTTCCATACCCATTTGCACCCATCTGACCCAAGATGATTAATTTTGGTCTCATCAGACCATATCACCTTCTTCCAATCCTCTATAGTCCAATCCTTATGGGCATAAGCAAAGTCCAAACATGCCTTGCAATGCTTGGCAGAGAGAAGAGGGTGTTTGTGCTTGACTACAGCCTTCATACCAGTCTTCTTCAAGTGGTGGCAAACTGTGTTGGTGCTGAGAGGTTGATTGATAATATTGGAAAGAGTTTTGGTGACTTGAACAGCAGTTTCTGCTTTGCAACTAGTGATAAGATGGATAGCATGTCAGACATTGGTAGGAGAAAGCTTGGTTGGACAGCCTCCAATAGACTTCTGGAGCTCAGAGCACTCTTTAGAATGAAGCCTTGATATGGTGGAAGCATGGAAACCAGTAGCTGAGGCAATAGAGTGAGTGGATTGACCAGCATCAAGCATAGAAAGAATGGTCTTCTTTTGAGTAAGAGAGAGTGATCATATGGTGATTATGGTTGAAAATCAAGGAGCATGTGAACTTTTTTAGACTCAGACACATTGTTTACATGTATATCTTTATTTGTACTACCAAACAACTGAAAGTATCATGTGACTTTGCATAGATCCCATTGTGCATATCAAAAGTGAAAAAACTGTTGCAATAGAGTTAATGTTTTAAAATAGCCATATCTTGGCATCCTCTGATCCGAATCACATGATATAGGCACCATCTGGTAGCCAATAGTTTGTACTTTGTTTGTCCCAGCCACATGTAAGCGAAATTCCCACAGGTGCTTGTGGTGCGTGAAGTGCACCACATCAGGGTTTGGCATTGCAACACTTTTTGGAGTCACTGTATCTCTACAACCCCTGAGCCAAATCACATGATTTCTAGCTCAGCAAATAGCCAATGGTTAGTACTTTACACGCACCCACCAATGTTAAGCAATATTCCCACGCATGCAGGTGCTATTTCATACATACTACAAAACTACCAAACATTGGAATGGTTTTTGAGCTTACTGTATGTTTATAGGATTTGTATGTATTACCAGATATAGCAGGACTTTAGGGTAGATGTGGGAGTGAGAGACTTATACCACTGACCAGGAACAAGTCATGGATTGTCATGGCACTGCCTTGCACTGCCTTGGGCCAATAATGTGCAATTACACCACTATGGCATCATATGGCATGATAATGATGTTATTGGGGCTGTGCAAGGGGCAAGACTGCTAACTAAGGTAAACACAACTTGGCACAGCCATTGTGTGGCATGTGAATGCTGTCAGCCAGAGTCACATGATGGAGAGGAGACAGGGCATGAACAAACAAGCAGTATGAAGGAAGTGGACAGGATAACAGCACAAGCAGGCCACAACAGGGGCAAGAATGAAAAAGGAAGGCAAGTGAGCAGGTCATAATAGTGACTCTCCATGACTCATCCTTGGCCAATAGCATAATTTCTTCACTCCCACATTTATCCTGAAGTTCACACTGAAACAACTCAAGTCTGAGCTGTCAAGTGAAACAATCCTTAGGTCAAGGGTAGTGAGCAGCATGGCTAGTGAACAGGAACAGGGGTGACAAGAGCTAGTGGGGGCCCAGGCATCAACTGAGGACTAAGGGGAAAACCCAAGATAACTCAAATAAGGATCCTAGGGCTAAATTGCCAGCCTTATATACTGTTACAGGGGTTTGTATGTATTTGTACAGTATTACTACATATGACATGCTTTAGGGCCAATGTGGGAGTAAGGGACTTACACTACTGGCCAGATACAAGTCATGGGTTGTCACAGCACTGCCTTGCACAGTGTGCAGCTGATGAGGGGTGATTGTGCTATAGTGATGCAAGATAAGGTGATTATGGCACAATCAGGCTGTGCACTGAGGCTGGACCACTGACCAAGGTAGACACAGCTTGGTGCAGCCATTATGTGGTGTGTGAATGCTGTTAGTCAGGGTCCTGTGACTTGAAAAAGGGATATACAAACAGTAGCCTGGATGAGAAAGATGAGTGGAGCCAGATAGGGGCAAGTGTGGAAAAGGAAGGTGAGTAAATGGGGTTGTAACATTACCCCCCTGCTAAAGCTCAAACTCTGGGTGAGCTAAGAGAGGGTAGACATGAGAAGAAAGTGGCAAAGATAGAGTGGGTGACAGGATGAGGAGTGGAAGGGTGAGTGGCATGAAAGTTGTGCAAGGCATTGGGGCAGTGGGTAAGGTTTGAGGAGGGTTCCCAGGTGCAGTTAGTATTGGGGTAACCCTTCCAATGAATGAGGTACTGGATGCTGTGGCCACAGAGTCAGGAATCCACAATGAAATCTACTTCATACTCCATGTCCTGGCTATTGGTAATAAGAGCAGGTCCCAGCATTGGGTCAGGTTGATCAGGCAAAGGGGCAAGATATGGTTTGGTGTGTGAGATGTTTACCACAGGGTGGATTTTCATATGACATGGTAGGTGGAGTTCCACCATGTTAGGGCCCTTCATGAATACAACAGGGAAGGGGTCAACCCAGCAGTCAGAGAGCTTCCAACAAGGGGTGGTGAGTATAAGGTTCTCAGTGGATAGCCATACTTGATCCCCAGTGATGTAGGACAGTGCCATGATATGATGCTGATCAGCTGCTGTCTTCATGCACTCCTGTGCCTGGATGAGATGCTCCTTTGTTTGTTTTAGAATTGTCTGATACTTGGCCACTGTCTCAGTCATGAAAGGAGATTTAACACTCCAGGGCTCAATTTCCATCCAGGGCTGGTACATTCAGGTAACCTGGAAGGGGGAGAATTTCAAAGCCATGAATTGCTTTACATTAATGGAGAATTGGGCCAGTGGCAGCCATCATGCCCAGTCATCTTGTTGTTCAGCACAATACATACAAAGGTATAAAGAAACTTCTCTATTCATATGTTCAGTCTGCCCATCAGTCTGAGGATGGTGCACCAAGGACAGATTGGTGGTGATTTCCAACTGTTTACAAAGAGTTCTCATTAGAATGGCAGCAAATTGTGGCCCCCAGTCAGACACAATGGAGGAGGGGAGTCCATGGTGCTTCCAGACATGGGCAAGGTACAGATCAGCAAGATCTGCTGTGAAGCAGCTCTTTGAACAGGGAATAAGCTCTATCTCTTTTGAGAAGCAATCCATTACTGTCAATATGACATCATGCCCTGTGGACATAGGAAGATCTGTGATGAAGTGCACAGAGATGTCCACCCATGGTCCAGCAGGAACTGGTAGGGGCTCTAAGAGTCTGGTTGGGGCTTGATTCCTGGGTTTGGTCCTTGCATACTGGGTGCATCTGTGAACATACTTTTCAACATCCCTTCTCATTCCTTCCCAGCTGTAGTATCATGCCAGGAGTTTGAGGGTTCACAAGATACTGGGGTGTCCACTGACAGCATGGTCATGATGAAGGGTTAAGATTCAGCTTCATAACTCGGGCAGGACATAGATCTTCTCATTCTGCCTTAACATGCAATCATTAATCTCATACCCCTGTGCCATCAACTTCTTGAGGGTGGTTTCCAGGAGTTTAATTGTTCTGTGTGAAATCTCTTCAATTAATTCATCTCTGGGGTCTGTTACTACCACCTGTGTCTCTTCATTGCCTTCCTCACTCATTTGTTCTACCTGCTCTGGTGGTATAACTAACATGGCCTTATTATCTTCATTCCCAATGTCTGTCAGATCTGGCCATTGGGACAGGGTGTCAGCCTTGGTTATTAGTGACCCAGATTTGTGGTATCATTTGAAATTGAACCAGGATAGGTATTAAGCCCACCATGCCTGTCTCTGATTCAGATCCTGCTGTGTCATAAACCAAGAGAGATTTTGATGATCATTCCAGATCTCAAACTCATGTTGTGTCCCTTCTAGGTAATGTTGCCAAGACTCAAGCATGGAGATTACACTGAGCATTTCTTTGTCAGTGATGGGGTAGTTTCTTTGTTCCAGGGACATGGAGTGAGAGGAGTATGCAACAGAGTGCCACCTTCCTTTCTTTTGCACTGATAGTACAGCCCCAATGGTGTAATTGCTGACATCACTTTCCAGGTGGTAAACACAATCATTGTCTGGGTATGCCAGTACTGGGGCTACTGTAAAACATCATTTTAGCTTGTTAAAAGCCTCTTTACACTCCTTTGTCCATTTGAATGTGACATCCTTTTTAATAAGGTCATGAAGGGAACAGGCTATCTGTGTGTAGTCTTGGATAAAATGGTGGTAGAAATTGGCCATTCCAAGGAAGGCTCAGGTTTGCTGGAGGGTCATGGGTGCTTGCCACTCAGTCACCACTTTTATCTTTCCTGGATCCATTGCTATCCCCTTCAAGCTTATTATCATCCCTAGAAACTCCACCTCCTTTGTGGAGAAGGAACATTTTTCTGGCTTAACAAAGAGGTCATTCTTTTCAAGTTGCTCAAGGACTCTAGTTATGGCTTGTTCATGTGCCTTCTGGTCATTGGTGGGAGAGAAAATAAGGAGGTCATCAATGTACACCACTATGTCAGCCATGTCTTTGAATAGATTGTTCATCATGGTCTGAAATGTGGCCAGGGAGTTGCAGAGACCAAAGAACATTACTGTGGGTTCATAGACCCCTTTATGGCATACAAATGCTGCTTTCCACTCATCTCCTTCCTTGATGTGTACATTATTATATCCCCAACGGAGATCCATCTTGGTGAAGATCCTTGCTCCTTTTAGTTTGTTGACTAGTTGGGAGATAAGTGGGAGTGGGTAATTGTTTCAGACCATATGCTCATTAAGATACCAATAGTCCTGCATCATCTGCTTTCTGCCATCTTTCTTTGGGACAAAGAACACAGGGGAGGTCTGTTCTGACTTGGAGTGATGAATATATCCTTTCCTCAACTGATCCTTGATGAAAGCCTCCACTTTTTCTTGTTTCTTGGGACTTAGGGGAATGATCCACCCTTTCTTTGGCTTGAAGCTTTCTTTTAACTCAATGGCATGGTCCCATGACTTTTGAAGAGACATTCATTTGGACTTCTTTTGTGAGAATATCTTAGCATAGTAGTGGTACTGCCAGGAAATGAGGGATATGGATTCCTTGTACTTGTCTGTCCTTCTGGCCTCTTCATGACTTCTTTGTTCTGCATAACATACCTTGAGTATCTCCTGAGTGTGTGCAGATTGTTCCTCTCATTCATAATTGCAGGTCTTGGGGCACTCAGTGAAATAAACCTGACCTGTCTTCCAATTGATCTGTGGATTATGATCTCTGAGCCATGGATATCTGAGGATAATGTTATTGGTCCCAATATTTGTTACATAGGCTTGAAGTTGTTCTTGGTGCCTGTTAATATCACAGTAGACTTCTACTTCCTCCATTATCTTTCCCATAGCATTTTCAGATCTATCTGCATTGAAGACTATGATTGTTCTGCAAGCCATTAGCTTAGGTATGTGATGTTTTCAGACAAAGTCTTGGTTAATCAGCATCAGGTTTGCCCCACTGTTGATCAGCATGGTAGCTTGTATGTATTGCTTTTCTGTAGAGGGTTTTATCTACACAGTTAGCTTTATTTCTTTTCCTTTGTATATTATCCTCATGTACATCTTGATTTTTTCTGGGCTTTCAGTAGTGGAAATAGGGAAATTAAGCACAGGTTTAGTTTCTCAGTCCCTGCCAGGCTCACTGGGAGATCCCTCTAGACTGGCTACATTAGATACTAGGGTTGTTAGTACAGAAACGAGCTTAGTTAGTTCCACCAAGAAAGAATTATTAGCCTGTGAGACATCCAGATCATCTCCTAGGCTCTGCCTTTTCCCTTCTGCTCTTTTCCAGTAGTGGGAAAATCCTCTTCTTCAATGGGTGCAATCTGTGCTTCTTCTTCAGCTAGGATTACTTTCTTGATCTGCCTTCATTGGCAACTGAATCTGTGCCCTTCTCCATGGAAATGACACTCTGGGCACTGCTTCTTTGGCTTCTTACAATCTTGGGCCATATGCCCAGTTCCTTTACAATTGAAGCACTTTCCTTGACTCCCCTTGATCATGAAGACCTGTTCTTTGTCTTCTTCTGTGAAGCAATCTACCTCCATTCAGTCATCCCTTTGGTTGTAGTCTGGCTTTCAGCCCCATATGAATGTGAGGGCTTTCATGGCACAGCCAACATCTTGGATATTCTGGAGATAGTCTGCCAGAGTGGTCCTTCCTTGAAGATCTAAAGGATAATGTGCAGTATTTCTCTCAAGGAGTCAGATGGCATGGCTGTTGTCAATACTTGAAACAACCTCAGGCACTAAGTACCTTTGGCTGCATAGCAGAAGTGGTAAGAGAAATATAGTGGTATTAATCAAACTCCTAGTAGAGCAGGTGCCTTGTGAGGGAAGACCCAAGAAGAATCAATTGGAGTTCTGACAAATTACATGGGGGTTTATATACTACTAGCTACCTAGATTGGAACTCCATCTGAAATGCGTAAGGGCAGGCCAGGATACTAAAGATGGAAATGTGAAGTGAGAACTGGCCTGGTCTGTGCAAAAGGGGTGGTAATGAGTGACTATTGCAATAGGCATGGGATAAGGTGACAAGCGATGGCACAATAGCAGGAGTTCTGTGATTGGAGGAAAAAGGAAATAAGAGAATCATACAATATGCAGGAGATATGCCATTGGTGTGGGATCAGAGTGCACAAGTATGGTGAGTGATGGTGCCATCTGCAGTTACTATGTTGTCAGCTGCTTAGGTAAAAGGGGCTTTGTGCTACCTTGGTCAGGTGCCCTAATGCTGTAAGCTGGTGCTGTGGCATAGGAGCAAGGGCAGATGTTACTGAGTTGTGGCTTAGTGGTGCAGGTATCTGTGCCTAAAGAAGGGAATGTAGGAAAGAGTGAAGTGGGAGTGTAGTGGTAGGGAGTGAAGTGTAACAATACTGGCCATCTGGTAGAGCACTTCCCAGCAAACCAGAAAGTCATCAGTCCTCATCCCCCCTTGGTGGAGCTGCTCTAATTGGATGACTGCCCAGTCCTTCTGATTCACCAAGTGGAAGAGGCTCTCCATTTCTTGGACAAGCTCATCCCAGATATAGCCCTGGCCTCAGTGGAGTCAGGTTTGTGCAAATGGTCTGGCTTTCAGTCCTTTCAGCCATGATAAGACTGCAGTTACCACTCCATAGCTCTTCAGGAGGATGATAGAGCAGTTAGTGTGAAGCCATGCCTTAATTTTGGCCCACCACTCTTTAAACTTTACAACTGACCCCTTGTAATCTCCAGGGTCAGCAAAGACCTCTACCTTTTAGGTTGCTTTTCCTCCTGCAGTGGCAGTGCTGTTGAGGTTGGACATGGTCTGTTCAAGTATGGCCATGTCTTTCAGCAGTGCAGTGGTCTTCTTCTATTCCTTGATACATTCATTGTAGAGCTGTTGGTTCTGTTTGGTTAGTGTGGTGAATTCTAACACAATGGTGGCAATCTTGTCCTTCAACATGAGGTTCAGGTCAGTGAGGATTTGGAGTGTGGACTGTGACATAATGGTGGGCTACATGTGTCTTGGGTATGTGGATTCTTTTTCTGTCACAGATCACCCAAGTTCTTCTTTGATATTCATCAATTATGGTGGGGTGCCTTGTGGCACAATATGGTATGGATCTAACTGGCATTATCTGTGGTTGGCTGATTGGTCTCAGTTGGTTTGGAATCTGCTGTCTCCAGCAGAGTTGCATAAGCAGTTGCCCTATAATGGTCACTCAGCAGGGCTTTAGCAGGAAAAGGAGTTTATTCAATAACTACCACCCTCCATAGTTCTGTCCACCTCCTACCTCTGCAGCTTCTCAGTTGTATCTGAAGATGAGGGAGATGAGGTTTGGGCAGGCTTCAATGGTGATATAGAGCAGGGTTGTTTCCCTGGCAACAAACTCAAGGAGACAGATGAGAAAGTAAAGGAAAATACAAGAAAAAAAAATAATGAGGAGGATAAATGTTGCCAGCAGGAGCTGGACTATTATAGAAGGTTGGTTTTGGTGAGAAGAATACCTGTAAATAGATGCAGGTAGGCATGGACAAGTAAGAGTATAGTA
>JBBPTI010000686.1:0-11519 GCA_038093995.1 Tylopilus aff. callainus
CAGTAGGAAGGCTAGGGAGTGGTTTGATGACCATGGATTTGAGGTCATGGTATGGCCTGCTCAGTCCCCAGACCTTAATCCCATAGAACATCTATGGTTTATCCTCAAAAGAAGACTAGCAGAGTATTCTGAGCCATCCAAGAGAGTATTAGAACTTTGAAAGAGGATTCAAGCAGAATGGTACAAGATTGGGGTGGAGGAGTGTCAGAAATTGATTGAGAGCATGTCTAGGAGAGTTCAGGAGGTCATCAAGGCCAAAGGAGGATACACTTCATACTAATTTGTGATATCCCTATACCAGCAACAAAACTGATGCAATGAGTACCTTATACCATTTTCGATATATTTCCTCATATAGTAAGAATTACATAGTAAACCCATATACCATTTGAAAGCCCTTGATCAGGGCTTTCCAATGATACCCAGGTTAGAGGGTCTATCATCAACAGGGCTCTCAATATTCATGCTTCAATCAAAATGTTGCAAATATTGCATCAGTTTTGTTGCTCACTATATAGCCCATAAATGCAAGAAGCCAAAGAAGCAGTGCCTGGAGTGCCATTTCCATGGAGGAGGGCACAAGTTTAGTTGCCAAAGAAGACAGGCATAGAGGATCACCCTAGTCAAGGAAGAAGTGTGCACCACACCAGTTGAAGAAAAGGATTTTCCCAATGCCAGAAAGAAGCAGAAGGGAAAAGGCAGAGCCTAGAAGATGGTCTGGGTGTCTCACAGGCTGATAATTCTTTCTTGGTGGAACTCTCTTGCTTAGTTTCCATACTAACAATCCTAGTATCTAACATAGCCAATCTAGTGGGGTCTCCTGGTGAGCCCAGCAGGGACCAAGAAACTAAACCTATGCCTAATTCCTCTTTATCCACTGCTGAAAACCCAGAAGAAGTCAAGATGTATACAAGGATAATATACAAAGGAAAAGAAATAAAACTAACTGTCAATTTAAAGCCCTCTTAAGAAGACTGATATGACATGGCTACTGCACTAATCAATAGTGGAGCCAACCTAATCCTTATTAATGCTGACTTCGTACAAAAATATCACATCCCCACACTAACTGCCTATAGGATGATCATAGTGTTCAATGCTGATGGATTGGAGAATGCCACAGGAAAGATCATGGAAGAAGTAGAAGTATACTGTAACATTAATGGGCATAAGGAACAGCTCCAAGCCTATGTATCAAATATTGGGAGCAATGATCTGATCCCAGGATATCTGTGGTTGAAAGAGCACAACCCTTGGATCAATTGAAAAACAGGTGACATCACCTTCACCAAATATCCAGAGGCCTGCAATTACAAACAAAGCACATGGGATGGACATGACCAGGAGGCATTGAAAGTCCAGCAGGCCAAAACAAGAAGTCAGAAAAAGGCTGAAAGAAGCAGTGGAATAAAGGAAGCCCTATTGCTGGTGCCCTTGCAATATCACCACTTTCAGAAGATATTCTTGCAAAAGGAGTCTGAGTGGATGCTCCTCCAAAAACCATGGAATCATGCCATTGAGCTAAAGGAAAGCTTTATTCAGAAGAAAGGATGAATCATCCCACTAAGTCCAAAGGAGCAGGAGGAGATGAAGGTATTTGTAGATGATCAGCTATGAAAAGGGTACATTCAGCCATCCAAGTCCAAATAGACATCACCAGTCTTCTTCATACCAAAGAAGGATGGATGAAAGTGCATGATTCAGGACTATCAGTATCTTAACAAGCATATGGTTAGAAACAATTATCCCCTCCTGCTGATCTCCCAGCTTGTTGATAAATTAAAAACAGCAAAACTCTTTATGAAGATGGATCTCTAATGGGAATACAATAATGTACAGATCAAGGAAGGAGACAAATGAAAGGCCATATTTGTGTGCCATCAAGGGGCCTATGAACCCACCATAATGTTCTTTGGCCTCTGCAACTCACCAGCCATGTTCCAGACAATGATAAATGACCTATTCAAGAATATGCCTGATGTAATTGTGTACATTGACAACCTCCTCATCTTCTCCCCCATCACTGATTCATGAGCCCATGAACAAGTGGTGACCAGAGTCCTCAAGCACCTTGAAAAGAATGACTTGTTTATTAAACCAGAAAAATGTAGATTCTCTGTGATGGAGGTGAAGTTCCTTGGAATGATAGTTAGTCTATGGGGGATAGCAATGGATCCAGAAAAGGTAAAAGTGGTGTTGGAGTGGCCCATGCCTACAACCCTTTGGCAGACCCACACCTTCCTAGGAATGGCTAACTTTTATTGGAAATTCATCCAGGACTATGTCAAGATCACTTGTCCCCTTCACAATCTTATAAAAAAGAATGTTATGTTCAAATGGGAAACAGAATGTGAGAGAGCATTTAATGAGCTGAAGAAAAGGTTCACCATGGCCCTTGCCCTGGCCTATCCAGACAATGACTATGTATATCAGCTGGAAAGTGATGCCAGCAACTATGTTATTGGTGCAGTCCTCTCTGTTCAGAAGGAAGGCTGGTGGCATCTGGTTGCTTACTCCTCTTACTTGATGACTCCAGAGCAATGGAATTATTCCATTACTGACAAAGAAATGCTCAGTGTCATCTCCACCCTTGAATCCTGGCAGCACTACTTAGAAGGGACCTGGTACAAGTTTGAGATTTGGAACAATCATCAGTGTTACGATCATGCCGTACTTGATGCTACGCACAGGCCCTGATACGCTTTTTCCTTTCCTTTGGCCCTTAGCTCAGTTACTTGCACTCCCTCACTATAATTCCAGCACCCTACGATGCCCTACAAATAGTGCTCCTTGCCCCTCGTCACCCTAACAGTTGCCACTTGTCTTCATATCCCTATTATGGTTCCCTGCACGTGACCAACAGTCTCATGGTCACCTGACCACCAATCTATCAGTGATGCCTCACAGCACAGTCTCGCACCAGTCACATGACATGCACATGATATGATCTAGACCCCTATGCATAGCCACTCGGCACAGCCCTCATGCCCTGGATAGACATGACCCCTAAAGGCATACCACAGCACTTGTAGACAACACCGCCCCTTGAGATATAGAGACCCTGGACTCCCTTACAGTTGCCTGGTATGATATGTGCATGGCATATGCACTACATGGCTCACACCCCATGGATAGGCTCATGCATTGGCTCTTGCCCCTTAGACTGAAACAACTCGAGCTGGAGCTGTCAAGCCTAGGGCTAGTAGTGGCGAATGCTGGTAGTGATGGTGAGAGTTGCAATGTGTTGTCAAGGGGAGCCTTGCTGCGGTCGAGGGTCTTACTGGTCGAACTAATAGAAGTGGGGAAGGCAATAGGCATTTATGCAGCAGCCTAGTCGATAGCCTCCAAGACCCTAGTGGTGCAGCAGCATTGTGGGTCTAGGTCTAGTAGCTGTGGTAGCCACTACCCATCAATGATAAGCTGGGGTCTTGAGGGATAGTGGCTAGGGTTTATATACTGTTACAGTGTTTGTAGGTATTTGTACACTATTACTACATATGGTCTGTCAAGGGCCAGCTTAGTTACTGTATATGGTCTGTGGAGTTCATGGGTCTCTGTGGGTCAAGGGAATGTCTTGGTCTGTGCGAGCGGGGCTATGCTCGGGGCAGTGCGGGGCAGTGCGCAGCTATGCAGGGCTGTATGGCATAAGGCATAGGCTGTGGTGCAGTTGAATGGCTATTGGTCAAGAGTCCGTATGAGTCATGCCGGTGTCTGTGCACAAGTATCGCTAGAGGCTGAGGTACAAGGGTGGTGCAATGGCGAGTGATTGTGTGACTATGGCACGATATGGCGTGATGCAGGACTGCGGAGCGGGACTGGGAGATTCGGAGTGCCAAAGGCGATGTCAGGGCTAAGGGTTGAGATGCGGTGTCATACCGTGAGCAAGTCCGAGGGGCGAGAGCCAGTGTGTGAGCCTATCCATGGTGCACGAGCCGTATAGCGGTGAGTGCATGTGCATGTGCCATGTATGCTCTGAGTGACTGTAAAGGAGGTCTGGGGTCCATGTCTCTATGGGCCGTCTGGTAGTGCTGCTATCTGTGTCAGGGGCCTTGTCTATCCGGGGCATGAGGGCTGTGCAGAGTGGCTATGCGAGAGGGTCTGGATCATATCACGTGCGGGTCATGTGACTGGTGCAAGGCTGTGCTGCAAGGCATCACTGATAGATCGTGGTGTCAGGTGACCGTGAGACTGTTGGTCACATGCAGGGAGCTGTAGTAGGGGCGAAGGCAAAATGGCGACTGTAGGGTGATGAGGGGTGAGGAGCACTGTATTGTAGGGCATCGTAGGGTGCTGGAACTATAGCGAGGGAGTGCAAGCAACTGAGCTAAGGGCCAAAGGAGAGGAAAAAGAGTAATGTGGGCCTGTGCATAGCATCGAGTGTGGCATGATTGTAACACAGACTCACCCACGGTATGTCACCATGTCACAACCCTTAACCCAGACACCGCCTTTGGCACTCCATATTCCCCTGGTCCTGCTTTGCAGTCCCACATCACACCATATCACACCATAGTCATGCAATCACTTGCCATCGCACCGCCCTCATACCTCAGCCTACAGCGATACTTGTGCATAGACACTGGCATGACTCACATGGACTCACGACCAATAGCCATTTGCCCACACCACAGCCTACGCCCTACACCATATAGCCCCACATAGCCACACACTGCTTTGCACTAACTAGAGCATAGCCCTACTAGCACGGACCAAGACACTCCCTTAACCCACAGAGACCCATGAACTCTGCAGACCATATATGGTAACTAAGCCAGCCCTTGACAGACCATATGTAGTAATAGTGTACAAATACGTACAAACCCTGTAACAGTATATAAACCCTAGCCACTACCCTCCTAGACCCCAGCTTATCATTGATGGGTAGTGGCCTCACAAGCTACTAGACCTAGATCCACAATGCCGCTGCACCACTAGGGTCTTGGAGGCTATTGACTAGGCTGCTGTATAAATGCCTATTGCCTTCCCCGCTCTCATTGTATGACTAGTGAGACCTAAGACAGCAAGGCTCCCCTTGACGACACGTTGCAACTTTCATCATCACTACCGGCATTCACCACTACTAGCCCTAGGCTTGACAGCTCCAGCTTGAGTTGTTTCAATCAGAACCTCTCCTGGTTCATGATCCAACAAGATCTTAACAGATGACAGGTCCAATGGGCACAGTACTTGTTCCAATTCAATTTCAAGTGGTACCTGAAACAACCCTTAGGTGGGGCTGCTAGTGAGCTGTAGGACAGCAGTGAAGGTGGAGGATGACTAGAGCTAGTGGGACCCAGGCGTCAACTAAGGACTAAGGGGAAAACCCAAGATAACTTGAATGAGGATCTTGGGGCTGAATTGTCATCCTTATATACGGGCACAGGTTGTTTGTATGTATTGCTACTCTATTGCTATCTATGGGTACTTCAGGGTAGATATGGGAGCAAGGGGATTACACTACTGGCCGGATATGAGTCATTCCGAGTCACTGCACTGGTTTGTGCAGCCCGGGCATCAATGATGTGAGATGATGTCAGAATGGCATGATATGGCGCAATCGATGATGTCATGGGGCTGTGCAAAGAGGCTGGACCACTTACTAAGGTAAACACAGCTTGGCGCTGTCATTGTGTGGTGTGTGAATGCTGTTAGTAAGCATGGCCTGAGGGGGATACTGGTACTGGGATAGGGGGACGAAGTCGAAAAGGAAGGAAAAGAGTATGGCGCGAGCGAGGTTGTAACACTACCCCCCTGCTATGGCTTAACCTCCAGGGAAGCAATGGGAAGAGGGAGCAAGAAAATGGTGGCGAAGACCAAGCGGGAGACCAGGCAAGGAGCGGCAAGATGAGAGCAATGAAAGTCGTGGAGGGCATTGGCACAATGGGTAAGGTTAGAGGCAGGCTCCCAAATGCGGTCCTCTGCTGAGTAGCCTTTCCAATGGACAAGATACTGGACACTGTGACCGTGGGGCTGGGAGTTGACAATAAAGTCGACCTCGTACTCCGCATCACGGTTGTTAGAGATAAGTGCTGGGCCGGGCTGCAGATCAGGCTGAGAAGGGAGTGGCGGAGCATAGGGTTTAGTGTGGGAGATGTTTACCACCAGGTAGATGTGAATGTATAAGGGGAGTCAGAGATGTACGGCATTGGGCCCTTTCATGGTGATGACAGGGAAGGGGCTGATCCACTGGTTGGTGAGCTTGCGGCAGGGGAAAGATAGAGTAAGATTGTCTATGGCAAGCCAAACCTTATCCCCTGCGGCATACGATGGGGCCGGGATCTGGTGTGTATTTCCGGTGAGCTGCATCCATTCTCATGTGCCTTCAAGATGCTCTTTGGTCTGTTGTAGCACGGTCTGGTAGTCTCGCACTGTTGCAGAGGCAGTGGGTGATTTAGTGTTGTGAGGTTTGACCCCCATTCATGGCTGGTATATGCGTGTGACCTGGAAGGGGGAGAACTTTGAAGCAGAGGATTGCTTCGCATTCATGGAGAATTGGGCCAGCGGCAACCATCGTGCCCAGTCATCCTGCCATTCAGCACAATATGTATGTAAGTAGGTACCCACTTCGTGATTTACTCTCTCCATTTGTCCATCAGTCTGGGGGTGGTGTGTGGTAGACTTCTTTACTGAGATCCCTAGTTGAGCACATAGTGACATCATTAGGGAGGCGGCAAACTGGGGACCTCAATCTGAGACAATGGAGTGGGGAAGGCTGTGGTGCTTCCACACATGGGTTAGGTACAGGTCAGCTAACTCGGCTGTGGTGCAGGTCTTTTGACATGGGATTAGCTCAACTTCCTTCGAGAAGCAATTGACAACTGTTAAGATGGCATCATACTTTCCTGCCATGGGTAGATCCATGATGAAATCCCCAGAGATGTCTTCCCATGGGGCATTGGGTGTTGGAAGGGGTTGAAGCTCTCCCTGTGGAGGATGATTACTTGGTTTTGCCCATACATACTGCATACACCCTTTTACATACTCTTCCACGTCTTTCTGCATTCCTGGCCATCCATAGAATTGGGCAAGGAGTTCTAGGGTACGGAGAACTCCAGGGTGTCTGCTAACCATGTGGTCGTGGTGAAGGGTAATGATCTTAGTGCAGAGGTCAGGGGGTATGTAGATCCAGTTGTTTCATTTGAGGACCCGATCTTCAATCTCGTATCCCTGTGCCATCAACTTCTTGAGGGTGGTTTCGGGGAGCCATGTTGTTCTGTGAGAAATCTCATCTGTTAATTCGTCCCCGGGGGTCGTTACTTCTACAGATCCCTCTTCTCCTTTCATTTGTTGTATCCATTCTGGGGGTATCACCAGGACTCCTTTATTATTCTCAGCTCCTTCTCCTAACAAATCTGATCATCTGGATAGGGTGTCAGCCTTTGTCATGAGACTTTCTGCTTTATGACACCATTTGAAATTGAACTGTGATAAGTATTGCGCCCATCAGGCTTGCCACCAATTTAGATCTTGCTGTGTCATGAACCATGTCAAATTCTGATGGTCATTCCAGATCTCGAATTCGTGCGTGGTTCCTTCTAGATAGTGCCTCCATGTTTCTAGAGTGGAGATGACACTTAGCATTTCTTTATCTGCAATAGGGTAGTTTCGTTGCTCTGGCATCATGGAATGGGATGAGAAGGCTATGGGGTGCCAGCGGTCTTTCTTTTGTACAGACAATACGGCTCCCACCATGCAGTTACTTGCATTGCTCTTAAGGCAGTAGCGACAATCGTTATCAGGGTATGCTAAAACCAGTGCTGTGGTGAAATGCTATTTCAGCTGGGCGAATGCCTCCTGGCATTCCTGTGTCCATTCAAAGGCGGTGTCCTTCTTTGTGAGGTCATGGAGTGGTTGGGTGATCTTAGCATAGTCCTTGATGAATCGCTGGTAGAAGTTAGCCAGTCCGAGGAAGGCTCGTGTTTGGCGTAGAGTAGTCAGAGCTGGCCAATCTACTACTGCCTTCACCTTTTCTTGATCCATTGTGATACCGGTCGGGCTCATGATCATTCCAAGGAACTCCACTGTGGTCATGGAGAAGGCGCACTTCTCTGGCTTGACAAATAGATCATTCCGCTCCAGCCATGCTAACACCTCCTTCACCTTCCATTGATGCACTTCTTGATCTGGACTCCAGGAGAATATCAGTAAATCATCGATATAAACCACGACCTCCAGCATGTCTGAGAAGAGATCATTCATTATGGTCTGGAATGTTGCTGGGGAGTTACAGAGCCCAAAAAACATTACCGTTGGTTCATAGGCCCCTTTATGGCATATGAAGGTGGCCTTCCATTCATCTCCCTCCTTAATCTGGACATTATTGTACCCCCACCGGAGATCCATCTTGGTAAAGATTTTTGCTTCTTTTAGTTTGTTGATGAGCTGTGAGATTAGCAGAAGGGGATAGTTGTTTCGGACGGTGTGTTCGTTCAGATATCAATAGTCCTGTACCATCCTCTTTCGCCCATCCTTTTTTGGGATGAAGAAGACTGGTGAAGTTTGTTCGGACTTTGAGGGGTGGATGTATCCTTTTCGTAGCTGATCCTCAATAAAGTCTTCTACCTCTTTCTGCTCCGTGGGGCTTAGTGGGATGATCCGTCCTTTCTTTGGGCAAAAGGACTCCTTTAGATCTATAGCATGATCCCAGGGTTTTCGTGATGGCATCTGTTCTGACTCCTTTTGTGAGAAGACCTTCCAGTATTGGTGATAATGACTTGGGACTAGTCAAAGTGGGTCTTCTGCGATGGAAGTGGACTGTAGCTGCTTCTCCTGGCTGGTTCGCTTGGCATGACTTGCTTCTCCGACCTCTTGTCTATGAACTGCATGCATGTCCTTCTCGTAATTGCATGTTTCAGGACAGTTAGCGAACTGTACATATTCAGTCTTCCAGTTGATCTGGGGATTGTGTGCCTTGAGCCATGGATACCCTAGGATCACATCATTACTCCCAATATTTGAAACATACACTTGGAGGAGCTCTTTATGTCCATTAATGTTGCAGTAGACTTCTACTTCCTCTGTGATTCTTTCTCCAGCATTTTCCGAGCCGTCCACATTTCACATGATGATTGTTCTGCACGTGGTCAGCATGGGGATGTGATTCTTCTGTATGAAATCTCAGCTTATGAGAGTTAGATTGGCTCCACTATCTATGAGCGCTTCTGTGGCCATGTATCGCTCTTCCCTAGAGGGTTTAATCCAGGTGGTTAGCTTTATCTCTTTTCCTTCGTATATTACCCTCATGTACATCTTTAGAGTTTCTGGGGTTTTGGTGGTGGATTGAGGGGAATCAAGCACAGGTTTAGTATCTCAGTCCCTGCTGGGCTCACTAGAAGACCCCCCTAGACCGGCTATGTTAGATACTAAAGTCATTAGCATAGTTACCAGTTTTGTTAATTCCACCAAGAAATGATTATTAGCCTGTGAGACACCCAGATCGTCTCCTAGGCTCTGCCTTTTCCCTTCTGCTCTTTCTCGGCATTGGGAAAATCCAATTCTTTGACCAGAGCGGCCCTTGCTTCATCTGTTGCTAAGGTGATCCTCCAGGCTTGTCTTTTCTTGCAGCTAAACTGGTGTCCTCCTCCATGGAAGTGGCACTCCGGACACTGGTTCTTCGGCTTCTTGCAGTTTCGCGCCATGTGCCCTGTTCCTTTGCAGTTGAAACACTTGCTGGGACTTCCTTTGATTGAAAAGACTTCTTCTTCATCAACTTCTTCAAAGCGATCTACCTCCATGCAGTCTCCATGGGGTTGGTAGGATTGGGGTCGCCCACATATGAACATGAGGGCTTCCATGGTGCAGCCAACATCTCGGATATTTTGAAGATAATCCACCAGAGTGGACTTCCAGGCTCCTTCCTTGAAGATCTGTAGGATGATATGGCAGGCCATATTCCTTTCTAGGAGTCGTATTGCATGGCTATCATTGATTCCAGCCATTTGATACAGGACCTCCCACCGGACTAGGAAGTTGTCGGTTCAAAGCATTTCTTGGCGGAGCTGTTCGAGTTGAGCAACAGCCCAGTCTTTCTGATTTACCGATCGGAAAAGGCTTTTCATTTCTTGGACGAGCTCATCCCATGTGTACGATTGGCCCCTTCTGAGGTGTGTTTGGGCAAAGGGTCCTGCTTTTGGTCCTTTCAGCCAGGATAGGACCGCTGTCACTGCTTCGTAGCTTTTCGGGAGAATGGTGGACCAGTTGGTATGGAGCCATGCTTTAATTTTGGCCCACCACTCTTTGAACTTGGCAACTGATCCTTCATAATCTCCAGGATCTGCGAAAACTTCAACTTTTCAGGTGGCTTTCCCTCTGGCAGCCGCAGCACTGTTGAGATTGGATACTGTTGCCTCAAGGGCGGCAATGTCTTTTAGGAGGGCAGCGGTCTTCTTCTGTTCTTCGATACACCCATTGTAGAGTTGCTGGTTTTGTTACGATCACGCCACACTCAATGCTACGCACAGGCCCGCATTACTCTTTTTCCTCTTCTTTGGCCCCTAGCTCAGTCTCTCGCACTCCCTCACTATAGTTCCAGCACTCCTATGATGCCCTACGATACAGTGCTCCTCGCCCCTCGTCACCCTACAATCGCCATTTCGCCTTCGCTCCCACTATGGCTCCCTGCACATGACCTACAGTCCCACGGTCACCTAACACCACACGATCTATTAGTGATGCCTTGCGGCACAGTCTTGCACCAGTCACATGACCCGCACATGATACAATCCAGATCCTCTCACATAGCCACTCGGCACAGCCCTCATGCCCCGGATAGAACTACCAGACAGCCCTCCATAGAGACATGGATCACCGGACCTCCTTTACAGTCGCTCAGAGCATACACGGCATATGCCCATGCACTCACCGCTACATGGCTCATGCACCACGGATAGGCTCACACACTGGCTCTCGCCCCTCGGACTTGCCCACGGAATGTCATCTCACCACGCTCTTAGCCCTGACACCGCCTTCAGCACCCTGAACCTCCTGGTCCCGCTCCGCAGTCCTGCATCATGCCATGTTGTGCCATAATCACACAATCGCTCGCCATTGCACCACCCTCATACCTTTGCCTATAGCGATACTCACGCACAGACACTGGCATGACTCATACGGACTCATGACCAATAGCCATTTGCCTGCACCACAGCCTACACCTTACGCTGTACAGCCCCGCATAGCCGCACACTGCCACACACTGCCCCAAGCATAGCCCTGCTCGCACGGACCAAGACATTTCCTTGACCCACAGAGACCCATGAACTCCACAGACCATATAAGGTAACTAAGCCAGCCCTTGACGGACCATATGTAGTAATAGTATACAACTATGTACAAACACTGTAACAGTATATACAGTGAGCAACAAAACCGTTGCAATGTCTAACCCCAACATGGTGCACGAAGCGCACCGCAATCACCCCTGGGAATTTCGCTTAGCTGTAGTAGAGACAAACAAAGTACAAACAAAGAGCTACAAAACCATCTCTTGATCATGTGATTTGGCCTAGTGGCTATGGAGA
>JBBPTI010000687.1:0-11514 GCA_038093995.1 Tylopilus aff. callainus
TCCCCACACACACTGACAACCCCTAGGACTTCTAGGACTTCTACCCAAGTCCACCCTGGAGTCCTTGTCTTCTTTACAACTGGAGCCCACCATGAGGGACTCACAACAGGGTTCCAGACGAAGTCAACGACTCATTGCCCAGCGATCTGACCTTGAAAATTTACGTGCATATTTTCGCAATTTGCAAATCAGTGAGGACTCCACCTTATTTCATCTGGTGTCACCCTCAAACACAAGACATAACTGTTCCGACCTCCCTGACATAACTGACCATGAGCTCAGTTCACTGACGGATGATAGCTCAGACCACTCTTCTGCTGATTTGGATTGGCTGAATAAATCCCATCTCTGCTCTACATCATCCATTTTAGCTGACATGCAGCCATTGGGTTCCTGGCAGACCCCCAGTGTTGAGACTCCAAGTCCAACTGTTGCAGAAGAAATTCTAGGTGACAAGCCAAATGTAGGACCTTTCATTCCTGGTGGATATATAGAGTCCACTCCCAGGAGAGTCGAGGAGAACCTCCCCACATCTCAGATTTCCAGCTCGCTTTCACCGCTCACTATGGACTACTCGCCCCAGTCGTCTCCATCTCATAGCACATCGTCTTCCACTGCTCCATCCTTACAAGATCTCTTTGACAACACTGAGGGCTCATTTCACCCAAGTCTGCTACCACCAGCCTGCATTTTTCGCGCTCCATTGTCGCTCACCGCATCCTCTGGTCTTGCACCTATCCCCATACCACTCTCTTATCTTCACCTTCCCCAACCTCCACTCCCTCCTATAGTCCCTCCACCTGGACCAATGGCTAACCAAGGTGCTACTATGCCCACCCATGGGGCTTGTGGTGCTCCCAAATTTACTGGGGAGGTACCTACCAAGCTTCCCCACTTTTTAGACCAGGTTGACACTCTAGGAACCACTGCTGGTCTTACCACTGCAAAGAAGATTCGTGCTGTGCTGCGCTACGCCACCTATGACAAGTTGGACTGCTGGAAAACCCTCAAAGAAGCCACCGCAGTTTTGGCCAATTGGGACCAGTTTATAGATGCGGTCAAAGATCTTTACCCTGGTTGTGAAGACACTAACAAATTCTGTCATGCAGACCTTCAGTATCTAACCCACGAGACCAGCACAAAGCCTATGTGCACCCTTGCTGACTTTTCACAGTATCACTGCAGTTTTATCAAGATCGCCACGCTGCTAGTTCAGGTGAGGAAGCTCTCGGACTTAGACTGAGATGCTCTGTTCCTTGCTGGACTCCCTGCAGACTTGGCAGCTCAAGTCTGCCACCGCCTTCTCATTACCAAAACCACGCACCATCCCGTCGACCCATATTCTATTAAAGATACTCTCAATGCCACCCAGTTCCTATTAACTGGCACAGCTCTTCATCCCCTTCCAAGCCTTGTGTCGGGGCCCCTTCTGACTCCAACTCCATACTACCCAGCATGGGCTGCCCCCATGGCCCTGCCAGTTGCTCCGCCATGGACTGCTCCGCCGGTCATAGTTAAACAAGAGCAGGTGGCAATGCAGCACTCCTCCAAATGCTCTTGCACCTTCTGTGATAAGTATGGGCATTTCATTTGCAATTGTCCCAATGTCACTGAGTACCTTGCAGCCAGGAAGGCTAGCAGGGGCACTAATGGTTGGATCTGCCTTCCTGATGGGAAGTGCATCCCATGCATTGAGGGCACGTCTTGCCTGAAGGATTGTCTTGATGCGATTGGAACATGAGCTTTCGCCCTGCCTGCTACTAACATCACTACTGGACTTCTATCCCTTGTCATACCTGACACTGACACAGTTTTGGATATCGAGCTGTCAGTTTTCCTAGCTCCTGCTGAGTGCTGGGATGATGATCCAGATGTTGAGATAGCTGACCCCGAGTTTAGACAATACATGGCTCATACTGCAGCCACGTTCAAGGCCGAATGGGCCAAGGACAAAGGCAAGCGAGTCCATTTCAACAGAGTAGAATTACCTACCTGCAGACAGAACTGCACTGGTCCTCGTGCAGCAACGGCCACCAAAGAAATCGCCTCACTGGCGATTGAGGCAGCCTGTGCCCCAACACCTGGACCTTCGCAGACCGTGGTTCCTGTTCCTGCCTCCGCAGCACCAGCTGCTTCCTCATTCGCCCCTAAAGCTAACCCTTTTCCTCGGACAGAACTAACTAACTCCGCCACTGCCCCCACCGGGCAGTTCCATTACACCTTTCCCCTAGAGGACAAGACTGCCCCTAAGCGGCTCCTTGATCAGATCCTAGAGGCCACCATACCAGTAACCATAAAGGACATCATTTCTCAGGTCCCGGATGTGCACAAGCACATCCGGGAGGCCTCTGCTACTATCCACATTCCCACAACCACTAATCTTGTGCAAGTCAACAAGCTTGCTGGTCATGACCCAGCAGCCGTGGAACGAGAGTATGGCGACCGTGTCCTTCAAAGCGATGACGGCCGTATCGTAGCATCCCACAGCATCCCGCTGCGGTCTCTGCAAGCTCGTGTTGTTGGGACCGATCGAACGATTACTATGGTCTTGGACACTGGGTCCAAGATTGTTGCCATGCCGAAACGGTTGTGGGAAGAGCTCAGACTACCAGTCCACTCTGACCACCTCATGACGATGTCCAATGCTAACACCACCACAGAATCTACCATTGGTGTTGTCGAAAACCTTGCTCTAGACTTTGGTACAGGCGAGGTTTGCCTACAGGTCCAAGTGGTACCACGGGCCAACTTTGACCTATTGCTCGGTCACCCATTTCATTGTCTCATGAGCGCATCTACTGATGATTTCCCTCACAGGGCACAAACTATCACCCCCCAAGACCCTAACACAGGCAAGGAGTTTAAGCTACCTACCCATTCTTGGACAGAAGGATGTCTGTGCTGCCGCCATGGTTTTGCTTGTGCCGATCATCGGCCTACTATCGAGTTTCACCAGGGTTTTTAGATGTTGATGATCCGCTGAAAGGTTGGGGAGATACTCACACTTCATCTCTGCAGCTCACTGCTTCTTCATCCAAATTTTTATCTCATAGACCGACGAACTTATGAAGACCATCATGGTCTCCTGCCTATTCCTTCCTCTCCTCGACCCAATCTTCCTTATCACCTTCCAATGTTTCTGCATTTGGTTCTGTTTTCACCTTTGACCCAACTTCTCACTCTCTTGCATATAAACCAGTAGCTAAAAAGGTTTGGCCAGTCACAGCTTCTCTCAAGGAGGAGTATCGCGTGCTGCGCCGCTTACCTGATGACCCTCTTGCTGGTCTTGTACCACTACCCGCTCACCTGCTGGACTTTGTCCCCGGACTTCATTTTACTCAGGAATGCGCTGACGTGCTCAATCTTGACCCTGCAAATTGGCTATGGCCCAAAGAAGTTAAGCTGGTCAGGTGGATCGTATGCAACCACAAAGCTGCCTTTGCTTGGATTCCTACTGAGCGCAGGCACCTTGACGAACGGTATTTCCCGCCTGTCAAGATACCAACAGTACCCCATATGCCATGGGTCCTCTGCAATATACTGATACCTCCAAAGGCCTGGGATCAGGCAATCCAAATTATCAAAGACCACATCACTTCAGGTGTATATGAGCCATCAGCCGCAGCCTATTGCTCTCACTGGTTCTGCATCCTAAAGCAGGATGGAAAAACTCTTCACCTTGTCCACGACCTTCAACCCCTCAATGCCATGACCATCAGGGACTCCTTTGTCCTGCTGTTTGTTGAGCATCTCGCCAAATCCTTTGGTGGGTATGCAGTCTATGGTATGATGGACCTCTTTGCTGGTTATGACCAAAGACCTCTGCATGTGGACTCTTGAGATATGATGACTTTTAATAGTCCACTCAGTCCCCATCGTCTCACCACTCTTCCCATGGACCATACTAATGCAGTCCAAATTTACCAAGCCAATATGGCATTTATTTTGCAGGATGAGATTCCACACCATACCATGCCATTTGTCAATGACTTACCCATGAAGTCTGAGACTACAAGGCACCAACAGCCTGATGGATCCTATGAGACCATTCCCGAGAATCTAGGAATCCATCTTTTTATTTGGAATCACCTTGTCATCATTCACCGTATCTTACAGTGATTGCAAAACGTCAATGCGACAGTCTCTGCCAAGAAGTTCGTACTTGCAGCCCCGGATGCCACCATTGTCAGGCACAAGTGCACCCCCAAAGGATCTATAGCACACAAGGCCAAGGTCCAAAAGATTATGGACTGGCTGGACTGCGAAAACCTTACCCAAGTCTGCGGTTTCCTTGGTACCTGCAGTGTCGTCCGCATTTTCATCTGTAATTTCACCTCTCTTGCTCGACCGCTAATTAATCTCACACGAAAGGGTGTCCCCTTTGAATGGGGTGATGCTCAGAAAGATGCAATGGCTTGTCTCAAGGACGAGATCATTAAGTCCCCCATGCTCCGCTGCTTGGACTATGAGTCCAGCCAAGAGGTTGTCCTTGCCGTAGACACCTCGGTCATAGTGGTTGAATTCATTTTATCACAAGAAGGCGAGGATGGCAAGCACTATCCAAACTGTTTTGGTTCTATTAGCCTTACGGAAGTCGAGAGCTGCTATTCGCAAGCAAAACTTGAACTTTACGGACTCTTTTGGGCGCTTCGCTCAGTTAGGGTCTTCATCTTCGGTATCGCTAACCTCATCGTAGAAATGGACGCTAAATACGTCCAGGGAATGATCAACAACCCGGACCTTCAGCTCAACGCGGCCATCAATCAATGGATCGCAGATATCCTCTTGTTCCATTTCCAGATTCGTCATGTCTCTGCGACATGGCACACAGGTCCAGACAGTCTTTCTCAGCACCCTCCTTCTGATAAGGATCCTCCTGAAGAAGGGAGCATCAAGGACTGGCTCAACCAGGCCTATTCCTTTGCTACTGTTATTCTTAATGATCGCACACTACCTCATTCGTACCTACCATTCACCCCCTCTTTATATCTCTGCGTTGGTCCACCTATGTCCATGGACTATGCTCTTTCGCCCGCACTGCAGCCTCGGTCTACTTGGCCTTATGCTGCAGTCTTCGCCTCTGCCACCACCAACCAGAATCACCCTACAGACATACCTATCATCCCACAGTCCACTAAAGCTATGGCACAAGAGGCCCGCATCTGCATAATCCAAGACTTCCTTCATTCCTGTATATGCCCCACTGACCTCTTAGATGCTGAGTTCCAATCCTTTGTAAACTCGGCGATAAAGTTCTTCATCCTTAATGATTCTTTATGGTGCCATGAACCTCATGGACGACACCAGCTCGTTGTACTGGAAAACCGCTGGTACAAACTGATTAAGGAGGCACATGATGACCTTGGGCACAAAGGTGTCTACACAGTCTGTACTTGGTTACTCCTTCACTTCTGGTGGCTGATGCTGGTTGACGATGTCAAGTGGTTTGTGCATACTTGCCATGAATGCCAAATTCATCAGACTGCTCGCTTCCATATTCCCCCAACCGTCCCAGTTGTTGGCAGACTTTTTCGGAAAGTACATGTTGACACAATGCTGATGCCCTGCTCTGGCGGATATAGATATATCATCCAGGCCCGCTGCACTCTGACTGCTTACCTGGAATGGCATATGCTGCAGTCTGAGAACAGCACCTCGATTGCTGCCTTCCTCTTTGAAGACCTTCTTTGCTGTTGGGGTCCTGTTTCCGAAATTGTAACTGACAATGGCCCTGCTTTTCTCCAGGGTTTAGATGTCCTTGCAGACCAGTATGGTATTCGCCACATCCGTGTCTCCCCCTACAACTCCCAGGCAAATGGGGTGGTTGAACAGCGTCACTTTGATGTCCAGGAGTCCATCATCAAAAGTTCCCCAGGGGGGGAGTCTTGCTGGCATACTGCCACTCACTCAGTCTTTTGGGCCGAGCATGTGACAGTGGTCTGTTCCACTGGTCTATCGCCATATTTTATGGTTCATGGCATTGAACCACTCTTTCCATTTGATCTCACTGAAGCTACTTTTCTTGTCCCACTACCAGAAACAGATCCCTTCGCTCTGTCCAGACTGATCGCCTGGTGAGCACGCCAACTTCAAAAGCATCAAGACAACTTGGAGTCGATTCAGGACCATGTAACGAAGGCCCGCTTTGACTCGATCAAGCACTTTGAGACTGCTTTCAAGAACCGAATCACGGACTTCGACTTCCACCCTGGGAGTCTAGTCCTCGTTCATAATACCCATGTCGAGAAAGAGCTGAACCAAAAGATGAAGCCTAGGTACATCAGTCCAATGGTGGTCCTTCACCAGACTTTTGGAGGATTGTATATCCTGGTTGAGTTGGATGGTGTGGTCTCCAAGCTGCACTATGCAGCTTTTCGTGTTATCCCTTACTACCCTTGTTCCAGATCCTCAATTCCTGTCATGAGCCTTACTGGTCTTGATGACGAAAGCCTAGACAGGCTAGCGGGAGAAGAAGTCCCTGAACCAGATGAAGCAGACCCGGACTTCAACGACCCAGACCTATAAGTCCATGGTCTCCTATGATACCTGTTCCTCCTCTCTGTTCCACCCTGGGATTTGTCTGGTGCTCTCTCCTATATACTGAAAAGACCATTAACAGACTCTATGCCTTTCTCCACTCCTCTCCACTCCTCATATACCATCTAAACAAAACACAATAGAACCATAAAAACATAAAACATAAAAGTAAAGTCCATCTCCTTCCTCTGTTCATGTCTCCATGTGACTGTATCCAATGTACCTCCTGACCTTTGCATGCGCCTTGAGGCACCACACACCTTTAACTTCATAGACTAAATACTACTACATATACTCCATAGACCAAAGAAAGAAGACTGAGGAAGATAAGTCAGGCAGCACCCTGCACAATTCTTCTTATGTTTCTTTTCTTATGCATGCTATGCCTTGTTCTGCTTTGTATTTCATTTCAATTATGGCCTATTTTATAAAAAGGACTACATATGACACACGCAGACTTCTACAAGGACGACGATACTACCTACTCAGAGTCGACAGGCTCGGGGATCACACTCAGCTCCTTGGAGAGGACCTGTAATGCCACCAGGATCTCGTCCTGTTGCATTTCCAGCTTCTTCGTGTCAGTATGAAGCTGAAACAGGCATGCTTCCAAAGCGTTGATGTGACACATCACTCCCTTGATAGGCCTCTTCTCCTCATGTGCGGTCTTCCTTGGGTGAGTCGGCGTGGCCCGCTGCTTCCCCTTCCCCTTAGCTTTGACGGGGATTGGTTCAACCTCCTCCATCTCCAAGTTGGACATGACCCTGACCGGCAACATGGGTTGCTTGCTAGACCCAGCTTTGGTCGCTGTGTGAGTTGGCCATTTTGTAACTGCTGGTGCAGGCTCTAGCAGATCGTGAGTTCACACTGCCACCACCACAAGACTGCTTACCTTTAGCGGCGGCCTGCACTGCTCCCACTCCTGCGGCTGCCTTCTTCCATGGGGCCGCCCATCCAGTGCTTAGGTCGCACTTGATTTGGCAATTGTAGCACTGCTTGCAGGCAGAACCTGGACCTGGCACACACCACTCGTCTGCGTTGGCAGCCCAGCACTGCGCGCAGACCTTGTTAGTCCACCGCCTCACCTGCAGCATGTCTGAGGGCTTGAGCCTCTTCACGGCCGTGTCCTTGCCGTCGTCATCACGCACCCTCTACACAACCATTAGTAGCTTACAATTAGATACCCATACCACGTACCTTCACAGATGATGCCTCAGACATCCCATCAGATGGTGTGGTGTGCCTTGCCACATCCACTGCTGGCGCATTTTCCTGCATGGCATCTGTCTCATCCTCCATGGGGGCGAGTTCTTCAACAGGTCTGGCGACCGCTTCATCTTGCTGCATTTTGGCCATCTGGGGAACCACAGGCTCGTGAACCGACCAGGCATGGAAGAAACCATCGGCCTTGTCGAGTTGCACGTTGACATCTTCAGGCAACAACATGTCAAGCCTGAGGTTCACCACCACCTCAGTTGCAGCATTCCAGGCATCCTGGTGACAGTCTTATTAGTGTCCACATCCCACGGCTTTTCAGACTCACCATCCTTGCCCCGAATTGCTTCACCCAGTCATCCTGCTCCTCCCGTAGCCCCTCGCTGTCTCCCGGCCTCATCATTGCCTCGGTATTGAGTGCCTTGGTGGCCTTATGGAAGGCGCCTTGCAGCTTCGCTTGATGTGCTGCACTGGCGTTCATGAGTTGGCGGTTTTGTTCAAATCGGCTGGACATGGTTGGGTGGTGTAGAAGAGTGAGGATAGATGAAGAAGAAGTCAACCGACAGTGGACTTGTAGTCGCGATGTGCCCACCATTTCAAACCCTGCACCAACGCATATCACATGACCTGACTGGGGACAGTCAGTCACTAAGTCCCCCACAGATGTAGAGAGTGGTACGTCTCTACAGTGGTATCCCTACATCTCATGTCCTTTTGTATGGTCTCTGTGCCCCTTTTGTTTCTACCTTCACACCCCCCTTCTTATCTTGTACAGTAGGACTGGTCAACCGGATGCAAGTCCATCAATAAGTCCGGAAGACTGTCAGTTTTATTTCATTTCATGTTCTCTCAACTAGTTTATTCTTGTTTCTTCTTTAGACTCAGGTTCCTACAGTTGTACCTAAGTCTCAGGCATTCCCAGACTATAAAGCGATGTCATAGGAACTTGGAATGTAGCTCCCGTTTTAGCTCTTACCACACCATTTACCGTTCACTGACCATTTACCGCACCGTGACCGCTCACCATTTACGACCATCTTATCTTCTGTCACCGCCCCTGACCGCTAACACTCTACAAGACCATCGGACTTGCGCTTCTGCTGGTCAACTACTCGAGGACTTCCCTGATCCACTCCCTGTGCTCCAGAGTCCCTTAGGGGCAAGCCTATCGCTCCCCACACACACTGACAACCCCTAGGACTTCTAGGACTTCTATCCAAGTCCATCCTGGAGTCCTTGTCTTCTTTACAGTGCTTTGACTCCATCAAGCACTTTGAGGCCACTTTCAAGAATAGGATAAAGGACTTCAATTTCCATCGTGAAAGTCTCATTTTAATCCGAAACACACACGTCAAAAAGGAACTAAACCAAAAGATGAAGCCGAGGTACCTTGGTCCAATGGTGGTCTTATGTCGGACTACTGGAGGATCGTATATCCTAGCCGAGTTGGACAGTGCAGTTTCCAAGCTGTGCTATGCAGCATTCCGTTTAATCCCCTATTATCCTCGGTTCCAAACTAACATCCCGGTCACCAAACTCACAGATCTAGACAATAAAGATCTGGACAAGATAGCAGGAGAAGACGTCGAAGAGCTTGACAATGAAGAACTGGACTCATCCAGTTAAAAAGGTCCTGACATGCTGTCGGACTAGTTTCCCCTCTCTATCTTACCCCGGGATTAGACTGGTGTCCTTATTTAACCTCACTCACATACACTAAAAACCCAAAAACAGTCTTCTTACATACCATACTATATCACACATTCAACACCAAATAAATTAACAAGGACAGTAATTCTGTCTCTTTCTCTCTCTCTCATGTCTCTTGAACCTTTATAAATAATGCCCACTTATTCTTCTAATGCGTGCTGAGACACTGCGCACTTTATATATCATAGACCAACCTTAGACTGAAGAAGACCAAGGTAACCTCGGCAGCAAAAGGTGTTGATAGCAGACCGATGAAGCCAAATTGGGCAGTAGTCCGTACTATCCTTTTCTCGCCGTTTTGTTCACCTAACTGCCTCTTTCCCTCATTGTTCTTTACCTTACTCTTACCCCATTTAAAAGTGAGAACAGACTTTTACATTACAAAGCTATGTACAGAGGGGAGGTGCAGACAGGTACCTTACAGACTCTCCTTGTCCAGCTCCTCCACAATCTCCAAGAGTTCATGGAGGAGGCCCTCGTGCTCGACTTCAAGCACCTTGATAGTGCCATGGACTTGCACGAGCCGGGCTCGGACCAGATTGACTCGCCGGGTGAAGGGACTGTGCAGTTGGTCTGGCACGTATCGACTTTTGGCCTTCTTCATCGGGACCACTCCCTTACTCTTCTCCATGCTTGCCCTTTCCTTCCCCTTTCCCTTTGCCTTGCTCATTGATGCCTTGACGATCTCCACCTTGTCCTCTTCGTCGCTGTCCACCTCCTCGTTGTCCGATGAGGCAGCCAGCAGGGCAGTGGCCCCCTACCCCTTTCTGTCGTTCGCATTGCCCTCACAGGGTGTTTGGCTAGAATGAACTGTTAGAATGCACTGACGAGAAAACAGGCAACTTACGATGGGCAGGCAGCACCACTATCATTATGCCGCCCCGCTTCCTCAGTGCACTCTGACCCCCTGCGACCGAACAACCGACCTTCTTCGCCCAGCACCGCTGACAGGCAGCGCTGGCACCCTCAAAACAGGTCTCCCTGACCTCTTGGCACCTGTCACAGGCCTGGTTCACAGGCCAGGGAACCCACATCTGCTCCTTCGTCCCAAGGGTTGGCGTTGGTCTCTTCTTGCACGTACCGAGCTCCCCACTCGCATCGTCATCGTCCTGCCACACCCGCTAAGTCCAAGTCAGTAGAGGAACCTGGGCAATGTTGGACCATGCACCTTAACCCCTGACAAGACCTCTGACATTGCCTTGGACTCCTCGCCCACCTTCTCTGCCTCGTGCACTACCACCTCCACCACCTCTTCAGCCTTCATGGCAGACTCTTGAGTTGCTGTCAGTGCGTCCTTGGCAACCCATCCTGACTACTGCTCTGCTATGACCCTCTCCTGCTCCCACCGGGTCATCCAGCTCTCCTGTGTCTGCTCTGCCTCCATGATCCTCACCACATCTTCTTCGTCTGGCTCCATATTGATCAGGAGTTTGTCGGCCTCCTCTTGCACTGATGACCATTCTGCCTGAAAGTGCGTCTATATTAGCTCGTTTTGCCTCAGAGGATCCAGAGGAACTTACCATAACTGTGTCAAATTGACCCACCCAATCCTGCATCTCCTCTCGCAACTCCTCTTTGTTGTCAGGCACACATTGTGCCAACGTGTCGAGCTTCTCTATGGCCACCTTGCATCGCTCCTTGAGGGCCCGACAGACAGCCGTGCTGAAAAGACAAAAAGGTGGGTGAGTGGACTGGTAGGTAAAATACCAGCTAGTCCTGGCCACCAGGGAGTGTCTGAGTAAAGGGGGGGGAGTGAATGTATGTTTGCCCCAAAGGGACTCTGTGGAAAGAGGGTTAGTCCTGAGTGAAGTCTTGGGGCGTACAAATAGTCTGGTGGTAGTCCAGACTTGTAGGGATTGGTAGTCCAGTTGTAGAAAGGTAGGTGACTGTCGGTACAGCCTAAGAAACGGTATGGAGGTGAAAATGGTGAAGGGAGATGGTCCTGAGCAGTACGTGATGTGAGCCAAACGGTAGCTGCCATTGCAGAATGACGAGTACAAATTTTTATAGTCTGGGTATACCCGAACTCTAGCTACTCATCCAAAAGAGGAT
>JBBPTI010000688.1:0-11494 GCA_038093995.1 Tylopilus aff. callainus
CAGCCCCATGACATCATATCACGCCATGATGGCGCAATCTCACATCATTGGCACCCGGGCTGCGCAAACCTGTGCAGTGACTCCCCATGACTCGTACCCGGCCAATAGCGTAATCCCCTCGTTCCCATGTCAGCCCTAAAGTCACCAAATGTAGTATTACGGACACAACACATACAAATACCCTGTACCGTATATATAGGCTGTCAATTCAGCCCCAGAATCCTCATTCGAGTTATTCTGGGTTTTCCCCTTAGTCCTTAGTCAATGCCTGGGTTCCCACTAGCTCTAGTCACTACCTCCCTCTCTCGCTGTCCTACAGCTCACTAGCAGCCCCGCCTAAGGGTTGTTTCATTATAACTCGAATCTCTTTGCTTCGCCGTCGCTGCCGTCACCCCAAAGCCATCGCCAGTAGTGAGCTCCACAGAGTCGTCGGCTGTCATTACTGACAGCCCTCTGCCCCAGTGAACCCAGACCAGATCTCCATCCCGCGTCCTGAGTACGCCCTCGACATCGCTGCCCTCGCCACCAGTGCTCGCCTCTTCGTAGAGGAGCATCCCCACCTTTTCGCCCAAGTCTTCGACCCTGCCTCCGCCGCCGCGCAAAGAGAAAGGAGGTTAGTAGGGGAGTACAGAGAGGTGAAAAAAGAAGAAGAGGAGGATCTAGTACTACCACCGTCCCCTGCCCCCTCCGTAAAGTGTGAGTTGACCCTGCCCGAGTCAGTCAACCCAAACGACCTCGAGGGTCCATACCGAGACCCCACCTCACCCGACATCCACCGCCGCCTCGACAAAGAGTACCGTCGTTGGCAAGAGAACCACGCCCAGTTCTTAGTAGAAGAAGCCTGCCTCGCACGTCGCGAGAGAATTGCCACAGCAAGAGCTGCCTGCCACACCACTGCCGCCACCCTTGTCCGACCGGTTAACAGTCTGGGACACCTACGCCCTCACACATCTCTCCGTCGCCCTCCTCACTTTTAGCCAATTACTAGTAGCCCCTGCTACTATTTCATTCCATAAAATTCTTTTTGCTTACTTACACCTTTTCCTTGGCATCTTCCTTGCCCGATTTGTATGATCCTTCAGCTCCTGCTGATTACCTTTGTTTTTCTTGTTGTTTTCTTTGCCACCCTTTTTACTTACTTTTTACTTCGTCTCTTTTCTCTCGTCACACAAGAACTCACCCCGCTCCAGGCTCAGATAGCCATCCACGAAGGAGCCTACTCTCTCACCTTCGGTTATGAGAGACAGGCTATTCATGCTGAAGAAGAACAGCCGCAACAGAATTACGGCTGGTAGTTATCTGAAATAAACTCCCTTCTCTCCTAAACCCGAGTGACCACCATAGGACAACTGTTTACGCGACTCCGACGGAAGGAGGACAAACAGAAGCGACCAAGACCGATCAGCCGACCACAGATAGTACCAGTTAGGACCACCCCGTATAAAGCAACCAGGCACCCAGCCGTAATCAAAGAATACAGAAGAAGAACCTGGGTGATAAGAGATGGAAAGAGAATCCAGATCCCGTAGAAGCATATAGCACGCCACTATGTCGGCATCCACTCTCCAAATCCTTGCTGACCCGAACCTCACGCTGGAGGACAAGATTGCCGCCGTTGCATTAGAGTTCACTACGCTAACAAAACAGAACCAGCAACTCTACAACGGGTGCGTCAAAGAACAGAAGAAGACCGCTGCCCTGCTCAAGGATGTAGCCGCACTCGAGCAGACGGTAAGTAATCTCAACAGTGCCGCTGCCGCTGGAGGGAAGGCAGCCAGGAAGGTAGAAGTCTTTGCAGATCCCGGAGATTATGAGGGATCGGTTGCCAAGTTCGAGGAATGGTGGGCCAAGATCAAGGCTTGGCTTCATACGAACCGGTCCACCATCCTCCCGAAAAGCTACGAAGCGGTAACCACGGTCTTATCCCGGTTGAAAGGACTGAAGGCCGGCCCCTTCACACAAACCCAACTCTGCCGAGGACAAAACTACACCTGGGATGAACTCGTCCAAGAGATGGAGAGCCTATTCCGCTCGGTAAATCAGAAGGACTGGGCAGTCACCCAATTAGAGCAGCTCTGACAAGGAACCCTTTGGACTGACGACTTTTTAGTCTGATGGGAAGCCCTCTACCAGATGGCCGAGATAGACGACAGCCACGCCATCCGACTTCTTGAGTGAAATACAGCCTGACACATCATTCTCCAGATATTCAAGAAAGGCGCAAGGAAGTCCACACCAGCCGCCTACCTTCAGAATATCCGTGACATGGGATGCGCTATGGAGGCCCTTACGTTCATTAGAGGGCGCTCCCAGCAGTATCAATCCCGTGGGGACTGAATGGAGGTAGATCGCTTCGAAGAAATGGACAAAGAAGAAGTGTTTGCCATAAAGGGAAGCCCTGGAAAATGTTTCAACTGTAAAGGGGCCGGCCACATGGCCCGGAACTGCAAGAAGCCAAAGAACCAGTGTCCAGAGTGCCATTTCCACGGAGGTGGTCATCGTTTTAGTTGCCAAAGGAGGACAGCCCGAAGAATCACGTTAGCACCTGACAAAGCAAGGGTTGCCCCAGTGAAAGAACAGGATTTTCCCAACGCCGAGAAAGAGCAGAAGGGAAAAGGCAAAGCCTAGGAGACGATCTGGGTGTCTCACAGGCTAATAGTACTCATTTCTTGGCAGAACTGACCAAACTTGTAACCATGCTAACCACTTTAGTATCAAATGCAGCCGGTCTAGGGGGGTCTCCCAGTGAGCCCGGCAGGGACCGAGATACTAAACCTGTGCTTGATTCCCCTGTATCTGCCAAACAAACCCCAGAAATCCCAAGAATGTATACAAGGGTAATACACAAAGGAAAAGAGATAAAACTAATCGTGCAGGTCAAGCCCGCCTCTTCCAGCAGGTATACGAATGTGGAGGCACTAATCGACAGTGGGGCGAACCTAACTCTAATAAGCCAAGACTTCGTACGAAAACATAAGATCCCCACAAGAACCACCTCCCGAACAATCATCGTACATAATGCGGACGGATCGGAAAACGCCAGAGGGAGGATAACAGAGGAAGTAGAGGTGTATTGCGACCTAAATGGGCACAAAGAACTGCTCCGGGTGTACGTATTGAATATCAGCAACAATGACCTCATTCTAGGGTATTCGTGGCTAAAAGAGCACAACCCCCGGATCAACTGGAAGACTGGTGCAGTCCAGTTCACTGAATGCCCGGAAACCTGTAACTACGAATGGAGTGCCAGAGCAGTCCATCAACAGAAGGTAGGGGAGGCCGCCCATGCCGAGCAAAGGAGCCGAGAAAAACAGACCCATCCCGAGTCAACAGGGGAGGGTCTGCTCTCGGTCATGCCAAAGCAGTACCACCGATATCACAAGGTCTTCTCTCAGAAGGAATCAGAACGGATGCCTCTCCAAAAGCCCTGGGATCACACCATCAACCTCAAAGAATCTTTCCGCCCAAAGAAAAGGAGGATTATCCCGCTAAGTCTGCAGGAGCAGAAGGAGGTAGACGATTTCGTGGAAGACCAACTAAAAAAGGGATACATCCGCCCCTCAAAATCCGAACAGATGTCCCCCGTATTCTTCGTTTCCAAAAAAGATGGCCAGAAAAGGATGGTGCAGGATTATTGGTATCTAAATGAACACACCATCCACAATAACTACCCGCTCCCCTTAATCTCCCAACTCGTCGACAGGCTTAAAGGGGCAAAGATCTTCACCAAAATGGATCTTCGGTGGGAGTATAACAATGTCTGCATAAAAGAAGGAGACAAATGGAAGGCCACTTTCATTTGTCACAGGGGCGCCTACAAACCAATAGTGATGTTCTTCAGTCTCTGCAACTCACCCGCCACCTTCCAGACCATGATGAACGAACTATTTGCGGACATGACAGATGTGGTCGTCTATATTGACGATCTACTGATATTCTCAGATCATGCGGATCTGGCGGCGCATGAGCAAAGGGTAAGAGAGGTGCTAGAAAGGTTAGAGAAGAACGATCTTTTCGTCAAACCAGAAAAGTGTTCCTTTTCAGTAACAACGGTGGAGTTTCTCAGGATGATTGTTGGACCCACGGGGATAGCCATGGACCAGGAAAAGGTAAAGGTGGTAGTGGACTGGCCAAGCCCAAAAACGCTTAGGCAAACCTGTGCCTTCCTCAGGCTTGCCAACTTTTACCGGCAGTTTATCAAGGACTACGCAAAAATAGCCCGCCCCCTTCATGACCTTACGAAAAAGGACGTAACCTTCAAATGGACCCCAGAATGCAAAGAAGCCTTCTCATGCCTAAAGAAGTGCTTCACGACGGCACCAATCCTCACCTACCCAGATAACGATCATTGCTATTGATTAGAGAGTGACGCCAGTAATCACGCAGTAGGGGCCATACTTTCCATACAGAAGGAAGACCGCTGGCACCCCGTAGCCTTCTCCTCCCATTCCATGACTCCGGAGCAGCGAAATTACCCAATTGCCAACAAAGAAATGCTCAGCGTAATTTCAGCGCTCGAAACCTGGAGGCACTACCTAGAAGGGACAACATACGAGTTCTAGATCTGGAATGACCACCAGAATCTCACTTGGTTCATGACACGACAAGATCTAAACCGAAGGCAAGCCCGCTGGGCCCAATATCTCTCCCGATTCAATTTCAAATGGTGCCATAAGGCCGGCGCCCTGATGATGAAGGCAGACGCACTATCCCGATGATCAGACCTGGTGGGCGAAGGAGAGCAAGATAACAAGGGAGTGCTTGTGATCCCACCAGAGCAAATAGGACAAGTGGAGGAGCGGGATGAGATCACTGAAGTAATCACTCCAGGCGATGAACTGACCGATGAAATCTCCCACAGAACCACATGTCTCCCTGAAACCACCCTCAAGAAGTTGATGGCACAGGGGTATGAGATTAAGGATCAGGTACTCCAGAGGAACGATCGGATCTACATTCCACCCGATCTTTGCACCCAGATAACCACTCTCCATCATGATCACACCGCCTGCGGCCATCCCAGTGTTCATCGAACACTGGAATTACTTGCCCGGTTTTACAGCTGGCCCAGAATGAGAAAAAATGTGGAAGAATATGTGAAAAGGTGTACAAGATGCGCCCGGGCAAAGTCAACCAACCAGCTGCCGAAGGGAGAGCTCCAACCCCTGCCAGTGCCCGCCCAGCCCTGGGAAGATATTTCCACGGACTTTATCACTGACCTACCGACAGCCGGGCCATATGATGCCATTCTCACGGTGGTTGACCATTTCTTCAAAGAGATCGAACTAATACCATGCCGAAAGACCTGCACAGCAGCGGACCTCACAGACCTATATTTATCTCACGTATAGAAATATCATGGACTACCCCGTTCTATTGTTTCAGATCGTGGCCCGCAATTCGCCACCTCCCTCATGACGTCACTTTGTTCCTAGTTGGGGATAACCGTAAAGAAGTCCACAGCCCATCACCCCCAAATGGATGGTCAGACAGAACAGATGAATAGAGAAGTGGGTTCGTATTTACGAATGTATTGTGCTGAACAGCAGGACGACTGGGCTCGATGGTTGCCCCTGGCCCAATTCTCTCTGAACGCAAAGCAGTCCTCTGCTTCAAAGTTCTCCCCCTTCCAAGTCACATGCACATATCAGCCTAGGATGGGTATAGAACCCCAGGACACTAAATCCTCCATGGCATCAGAAACAGCATGGGATTATCAGAAGATCCTAGAGCAGACCAAAGCGAATCTGGAGATGGCCCGTCAGTGGATGACCAGAGAAGGAGATAAACACCGAAGTCCAGCCCCTTCCTACGCCACCGGAGATAAGGTTTGGTTAGCAACCGATAACCTTACCCTTCCCTTCCCCTGCCAGAAACTCATGGATCGATGGATGGGGCCCTTCCCAGTGATCAGTATGAAGGGGCTGAATGCCGTCCATCTCTGCCTTCCTTCCTACATCCACATCCATCTGGTCGTTAACATCTCCCAAACCAAACCCTATTCCTCCCCGCTCCCATCTCAACCAGATCCGCAGCCGGGCCCTGCACTAATCACCGACAATCGCGACGTCGAATACGAGGTGGAGTACATTGTCAACTCTCACCCACACGGTTGGGGAATTCAATACCTCGTCCACTGGAAGGGTTACTCCGCAGCGGACCACACTTGGGAGCTGGCCTCTCATCTCACTCACTGTTCCGATGTGCTCCGCGACTTCCATCGCAACCACCCTGCTGCTCTGCGCCCCATCTCTTGCTCGGTCTTCGCCGCTCTCTTCGCTCGTCCGCTCCTGTTTGCTGCCCCAGAGGTTCAGCTTTAGTAGGGGGGTAGTGTTACGACCTCACTCGCTTGCCCGCTTGCTCCCGCCCCTATCTTTTTCCCCTATCCTAGACAACTACACACCCCAAGGGGTCACACTCACTAACAGCATTCACACACCACATGATGGCAGCGCCAAGCTGTGTTTACCTTAGTAAGTGGTCCAGCCCCTCGTTTGCACAGCCCCATGACATCATATCACGCCATGATGGCGCAATCTCACATCATTGGCACCCGGGCTGCGCAAACCTGTGCAGTGACTCCCCATGACTCGTACCCGGCCAATAGCGTAATCCCCTCGTTCCCACGTCAGCCCTAAAGTCACCAAATGTAGTATTACGGACACAACACATACAAATACCCTGTACCGTATATATAGGCTGTCAATTCAGCCCTAGAATCCTCATTCGAGTTATTCTGGGTTTTCCCCTTAGTCCTTAGTCAATGCCTGGGTTCCCACTAGCTCTAGTCACTACCTCCCTCTCTCGCTGTCCTACAGCTCACTAGCAGCCCCGCCTAAGGGTTGTTTCAGTAGCAGGTGAAAGGGGAGGAGGTGTAGGTGGGATAAAGTCGTTTGGATTAATGTCAGTGAAGGGATATGGGGGATAGACTAGATTGGGCATAGCTGACAAAGCCCAAGTACTCCTGCTACTCCACTCAGCAATACGGGTGTTGAACTCCTCCTGGAAATCCTGCTGGGTCCTTTCTAACTCAGCAGCAGTGTCATCTTTGAGGCACAAAGCAACAGAGGTGAGAAGGTCGAGGTTGATGGGGTGTTGTGGGCAAGGGGTGAATACTAGACACTGTCCAACTTCTTGCTCAGCCACAAGAGAAGCGGGGGCCAACTGGGCACAATTAGTGTTCACTAGTTTCCTTCATCATTAGAAAGGCTGAATGATGGTACAGTACAGCTCACTGCTGTGAGGGTCCTGGGGTTTGGAAAAGAGGGGTGGGTGCTTTGGGGAGGTTAAAGAGCGATGACGGTGAAGCTAGTAATCGATTCTTAATGAAACAACCTCGGGCACTAAGTACCTTTGGCTGTGTAGCAGAGGGTGTACGAAAGTGTATGAAAAGGTAAGGGCTGAGTCAAACTTCTTATAACTGGGTGCCTTGTGAGGGAAGATCCAAGAAGAATCAATTGGAGTTCTGACAATTACATGGGGGGTTTATATACTACTAGCTACCTAAGTTGGAACTCTGTCTGAATATTGTCAGGGTAGGCCAGACTACTAAGTATGGAAGTGCAAGACAAAAACTGGCCTGGTCCATGCAAGCAGGGCAATGCTGAGGGATATCGGCTATTGGCATGGGATACAATAATAAGCGATGGTGCAATAGCAGGAGTTCTGCAATTGGAGGGAAAAGGAAATAAGGGAATCATACAATATGCAGGAGTAATGCCATTGGCATGGGATTGAGGTGTGCAGGTATGGCAAGCAATGGCGCAATCCACAGTCACTGTAGTATCAGCTGCTTAGGTAAAAGGGGCTTTGCACTACCTTGGTCAGGTGCCCTTATGCTGTAAGTCTATGCTGAAGTGGTGTGGGAGCAAGGGCGGATGTTACTGAGTCATGGCTCTGTGGCATGGGTACCTATGCCTAAAGAAGGGAGTGTAGGGAGAGAAAGAGTGGAAGTGTAGTGCTGGAGGCATGAAGCATAACAGGAACCTCAAAGAAATGAATTTAAAATACCTCAAAAAATGCAAAGAAGTTATTAGCAACTTAGTCAGAGAGTATATATTCAGTATTATTGTATTTTGTTAAGGTCCCCTATTGTACAGTGAGTGTACAGGTCTGTACAGGCCTGTACAGATTGAAACAACCTCGGGCACAAAGGCAAGGAGGCGTTGAGTGGAACGAGCAAGATGATGTCCCGGGTGCTAGGCACAAGGGGACGAGTAGCGAAGTGAAGTGAAACGAAAAGGTGGATCAAACTCCTTATAAGCAGGTGCCTTGTGAGGGAAGACCCAAGAAGAATTGATTGGGACTCCAATAATTTACAGGCGGTCTTATATACTACTACGGATGGGATTCAAGCGGAGCCTAAACTAGCTAAGGGCAGGCATGGTTACTAAAGATGGAAGTGCAAAGCGAAAACTGGCCTGGTCCATGTGAGGGAGGCAATGCTGCGGGTTAAACACTACTGGAGTGGGAAAGGGTGGCAAGCGATGGCGCCATCGCGAGGTTAATGCCATTGGAGTGGGAATGAATGGTGTACTATGGCGCACGATGCGCGAGTATTGCTATAGGCGTGCGACCGGGTGGTGACAGATGGCGCCATAGCATGGTTAGTGCTATTGGGGTGGGAACCCATGGCGATGGATGGCACCATAGCAACTGCGGATTGCCTAAGTGCTGCGGTGCAGCATTAGTAGCCGGGTAAGTGGGTCTTTACTCTACCATGATCCAGTGCCTGGATGCTGCGGCTACTGTGCTTACCGGTGTGAGAACAAGACTCGGGCAAGACTGAGTCGCAGCGCTGTGGCATGGGTCAAAGTGGCTAAAAAAGGAAGTGTAGGAAAGAGTGGAACATAGCATAGCTGTGAGTGTAACATGACCCCCTTCTTAAGGTCCAGATTCCAGATGGACACCGGGGAAAATAGCGCAAATGGTGGAGTGAGAGACAGGACAAGGGGCAGAAGGGTGGGCACAGTGGAAGGCAGCAAGGGCATCTGGGGAGTTAGTAAGGTTGGAATGGGGTTCCCAAGTTCGTTCAGAAATATCATACCCCTTCCAATGGACCAAGTACTGAAGGCCATGGCTGGCCAGGCGGGAGTTGACAATATACTCAACCTTGTATTCAGGGATAGCGGGGTCAGCAGTCAGGGAAGAGGGATTGGGGGTAGGAGGGTGCTGACTGGGAAGCGGGGCTATAAAGGGCTTGACCCGCGAGACATTGAGGACTGGGTGAATACAGTACGAGTGGGAGAGGTTGAGGTGGATGGTGTTAGGGCTGACAAGACCAATGATGGGGAACGGCCCAATCCAGTGATCGGTAAGTTTAGGGGAGCCCGGAATAGCGAGGTGCTTAGTGGATAACCAAACCTTATCCCCAATGGAGTAGGAGGGGGCCAGAGAATGCTTACCAGCAGCTGCTCACTTCATTGTATCTTGCGAGGCACAGAGGTGTTCTCAGGCTTCCGCCAAATGATTGGCATACTGGTTAGTGAGGTTATCAGCAGTGGGGGACTGAGTCACGGCGGGTTCAATTCCGAGAACCAAGGTGTAAGTGTGGGTTAGCTGGAAAGGGGACTTGCCGGAGGCGGATGAGACCCTGGAGTTAATGGTGAATTGCGCAAGTGGGAGCCAATCACTCCAGGAATCCGGGTGGTCTGCGCAATAAGTCCAGAGGTATTGGCCTACCTCTTAGTTCATCCGTTCGGTCTGCCCATCAGTCTGTGGGTGGTAGGCGGTGGACAATTGTTGGTCTATTTGGAGTTGGCAGCAGAGATCAGTCATGAGGCAGGAGGCGAACTGGGGGCCCCAATCCGAGACAATGGACTTCGGGAGACCGTGGTGCTTCCAGATATGGTGTAGGTAGATATCGGTGAGGTCAAGGGAGGTGCAGGTGGAATCGCAGGAGACGAGTTCAACCGCTTCTCCAAAGCAGTCAACAATAGTGAGTATGGCAGTGTACAAGTTGGAGAGAGGAAGTCCGGTGATGAAGTCTACTGAGATGTCCTGCCAGGGCCCCAATGGAATGGATAGTGGCTGGAGGGGCCCTGCGGGTGGTTTGTTAGACAGTTTGACTTGGGTGCACCTGGGACACCTCTTCACATAGTCGGCAGCGTTGATTGCTAGAGATGCCCAGTCATAATGCCAGTGGAGTAGCTCCACCATCCATGCGACTCTGGGATGGCTGGCCAGCGGCACATCATGATGAAGGCGAAGTACTTTGGGTCTGCAGGCAGGAGGTATGTACACTTTGCTGTCTTTCATCCTACATCCATCCTCGATCTGATAGTCCTGGCTTTCCAGCCTCTTCTGCACAGGGGCCGGAAGCTTGATGGTCTTGTGTGAGATCTTATCTGTTAACCTGTTGCCAGAGTGGTGCAAGACCGTTATCTCCTCAGTGCTCTGTTCATCGGCTTTTTCCTGTTGCGCTTGCTTGCATGTGTGAACCTGTATCTGTTCGGGGGGAATTACCACTACATCATGGTTGTCCTCTGCATCTCCTACTGCCAAGTTTTCCCTTCGCGACAGCGCATCGGCTTTCCCCATGGTTGTACCGGACTTGTGGCACCACTTGAAGTTGAAGCGGAAGAGGTATTGGGCCCATCGGGCTTGCCGGCGGTTGAGGTTCTGCCAGGTCATGAGCCACTTGAGATTCTCGTGGTCATTCCATACCTCGAACTGCTGCTCGGCTCCTTCTAGGTAGTGGCGCCAATCTTCCAGACCTCTAATCACGCTCAGCATCTCCTTATCAGCTATGGGATAGTTGCGTTCCTCTGGGGTCATGGCATGCGAGGTGTAGGCTACGGGATGCCATCGGTCTTCTTCTTCCACCAGGAGAACCTCTCCAGTTGTGTATGAGGAGGCGTCGCACTCGAGCCGGTACTTCTTGTTATGATCTGGGTAGGCTAGAACAGGGGCCATGGTGAAGGTCTCCTTTAGGCGGTGTAGAGAGTGGTACATCTCTATGGTGGTATCCCTACATCTCACATCCTTTCGTACGGTCTCTGTGCCCCTTTTGTTTCTACCTTCACACCCCCCCTTCTTATCTTGTACAGTAGGACCGGTCAACCGGATGCAAGTCCGTCAATAAGTCTGGAAGATCATCGGTTTTATCTCATTTCAAGTTCGCTCAACTAGTTTATTCTTGTTTCTTCTTTAGACTCAGGTTCCTACAGTCGTACCTAAGTCTCAGGCATTCCCAGACTATAAAGCAATGTCATAGGAACTTGGAATGTAGCTCCCGTTTTAGCTCTTACCGCACCATTTACCATTCACCGACTGTTCACCACACTGCGACCGCTCACCGTTTACAACCATCTTATCTCCCGTCACCGCCCCTGACCGCTAACGCTCTACAAGACCGTCGGACTTGCGCTTCTCACTGGTCAACTACTCGAGGACTTCCCTGATCCACTCCCTGTGCTCCAGAGTCCCTTAGGGGCGAGCCTATTGCTCCCCACACACACTGACAACCCCTAGGACTTCTAGGACTTCTACCCAA
>JBBPTI010000689.1:0-11486 GCA_038093995.1 Tylopilus aff. callainus
GGGGAATTAAGCACAGGTTTAGTATCTTGGTCCCTGCTGGGCTTGCTAGGAGGCCCCCCTAGACCAGCTATATTAGATACTAGACTGGTTAGCATGCTGACAAGCTTTGTTAGTTCCACCAAGAAAGAATCATTAGTAGCCTGAGAGACACCCAGATTGTCTCTTAGGCTCTGCCTTTTCCCTTCTGCTCTTTTTCAGCAATGGGAAAACCCTGTTCTTCAACTAGCATGGCATGTGCTTCTTCTTTGGCTAAGGTGATCTTCCTCACCTGTCGCTTTCAGCAATTAAACCAGTGTCCTTCTCTGTGGAAGTGGCACTCTGGGCATTGCTTCTTCGGCTTCTTACAATCATGGGCCACATACCCAGTGCCTCAGCAGTTGAAACACTTTCCCAGTGACCCCTTTATCATGAAGATGTCTTCTTCATCTGCTTCTTCAAATCAGTCTACCTCCATCTGGTCGTCCCTTGGTCGGAAGCTTGGTCTGCACCCCCTTATGAACATAAGGGCCTTCATCGCACATCCTACATCCCAAATATTCTGGAGGTAGTCTGCAGGGGTGGACTTACGTGCTCCTTCTTTGAAGATTTGGAGAATAATATGCCAGGCTGTGTTGCACTCAAGAAGACAGATAGCATGGCTGTCATCAATCCCTGCTATTTGGTATAGGGCTTCCCATTGGACCAAGAAATCATTGGTCTGGAAGATACCTTGTTGAAGCTGTTTGAGCTGGGCAACAGCCCAATCCTTCTGGTTGATGGATTGAAAGAGACTCTCCATCTTCTGGACTAATTCATCCCAGGTGTATCCCTATCTATGACGAAGGTGTGTCTGTGCAAATGGTCTGGCCTTTGGGCCCTTCAGTTGAGATAAGACCGCAGTTATGGTTTCATAACTTTTTGGAAGGACAGTGGAGCAGTTAGTGTGGAGCCATGCCTTAATCTTAGCCCACCACTCTTCAAACTTTGCAACAGATCCCTCATAATCTCTGGGGTCTGCAAATACTTCTACTTTTTGAGTTGCTTTCCCTCTGGTGGCAGCAGCGCTGTTAAGATTGGAGATGGTTTGCTCAAGCACTGCTACATCTTTTAGGAGGGCGGCAGTCTTCTTCTGTTCCTTGACACATCCATTGTAGAGTTGTTGGTTCTGCTTCATAAATATGGTGAACTCTAATGCAACAGCAGCAATCTTGTCCTTCAATGTGAGGTTTGGGTCAGTGAGGATTTGGAGTGTGGACTGTGACATAGTGTTGGACTATGTGGGTCTTGGATATGTGGATTCTCTTTCCATCATGAATCACCCAAGTTCTTCTTCAGTATTTTTCAATTATGGTGGAATGCCTGGTGGCTTTGTATGGCATGGATCTAACTGGCATTATCTGCAATTGGCTGATTGGTCTCAGTCTGTTCTTCTGCTGCTTCCTCTGGTGGAGTTTCATAAACACTTGCCCTATTGCAGTCACTCGAAGTTAAAGGGGCAAAGAGTTTATTAATGGATATCTACCACCCAAAGTCCTGAGCCAGCTACTCTTCTTGGGTGTGGATGGCTTGTTGTTCATAGCCAATGGTAAAGGAGTAGACTCCTGGACAGATATTGGCAGTGATTTGGAGCAGGGTAAGTTGTTGTGTGACAAGAAAAAGAAGACGGAGGATGAAGTACAAGAAAAGGCAGGAAAAGAAGACAGTCAAGAAAGTAAGTATGGCCAGCAGGAGCTGGGTGGTCATTCAAAAAGATAGGGGTGTAGTAAGAAGATACCTGTTAGTAAGTGCAGGTATGTGTGAACTAGGAGATGGGTGGTGATAGTAGTGGGGGCTACTAGTAGGTGGCTAAAGGTGATGAGGGTGGTGCAAAGATGTGCAAGGGCAAAGGTATCCCTGACCATCAATCTGGCGGACAAGGGTGGCAGCAGCAGTGTGGCAGGCAGCTCTTACTGCAGCAATTCTCTTATAACAGGCAAGGCAGGCTTCTTCTACTAAGAACCTGGTACAGTTTTCTTGCCAATGATGGTGCTCTTCATCGAGGTGGTGACAGGTGTTGGGCAAGGTGGGATCACAATAGGAACCCTTGAGGTTATTTGGGTTGATGGACTCAGGCAGCATCAACTCACACTTTACAGTGGGTGAGGGGGATGGTGGTAATACAAGCTCCTCCTTCTCTTCTTTCTTTACTTCTTAGTACTTCCCTGCTAACCTTCTTTCTCTCTGTGCAGTGGTGGAGGTGGGGTTGAAAACTTGGGTGAATAGGCAGGGGTGTTCCTCTACAAAGAGGCAGGTGCTGGCAACAAGGGCAGTGATGTTGAGTGCATACTCAGGACACAGGACAGAGATCTGGGCTGGGTTCACTGGGGCAGAGGGCTGTCAGTAATGATGGCCAACGACTCTGCAGGGCTCACTACTGGTTATGGCAGGCTTTGGGGTGGCAGTGGTGATGGTGAAGCAAAGGGGATTCAAGTTATAATAAAACGACCCTTAGGTATCAGATAGTGAGCAGCAAGGCTAGTGAACAATGGAGCTAGATGGGGGCCCAGGTGTCAACTAAGGACTAAGAGGAAAATCCAAGATAACTCGAATGAGGATCTTGGAGTTGAATTGCCAGCCTTATATACTGTTACAGGGGTTTGTACATGTTTGTATGTTAATACTATGTATGGGTACTTTAGGGCAGGAGTGTGAACATGAGGTTTATGCTACTGGCTGAGGGTGAGTCATGGGGAGTCACTGCACTGCCTTACACAGCCTGGGCACTAATGTTGTATGATGACATTGTAATGGTGTGATATGGTGTGATGATGACATCATGGGGCTGTGCAAGGGGGGGCTGGATTACTTACTAAGGTAATCACAGCTTGGTGTGGCCATTGTATGGCATGTGAATGCTGTTAGTGAGTGGGCCAGGTGGCATACCAGAGCCAGGATAGGGGCGAAAAATAGGGGTGAAAGATAGGGGTGCAGGCAAGGTTGTAACAGCGATGTCAAGATTAAGGGTTATGACTTGGCAACATATTATAGGTGTATTCATAAGAGCTGTTGCTGTGGCTGAGCTGTGAGCTGTGCATGTGAGCAGGTGCTGAGTATAAGCCTGACTATGTGGGGTTTCCAGGATCTTCATTATATACTCGTAGTTGTGGACAAGAGTGCTTGTTGTCTACTGTTCAGGGGCCAGGCCTGGTTGTAAGGCACAAGTGTGCCAAGTGGCTGTGCAAGGAGCTAGATTATATCATGTGCTGGGTCATGTGACCAGGAGCAAGACTGTGCTATAAGGCATCACTAATAGATCATATCAGTCAGGTGACCATGAGACTGTAGGTCATGTGCAGAAAGCCATTGTAGGAGTCTAGGTGAGTGGCAACTGTAGGGCAACAAGGGGTTGAGGAGCACATATCATAGGGCATTGTAGGATGCTGGAACTGTAGCAAGGGAGTGTGAGTGAGTGAGCTAAGGGCCAAAGTGAAGGAAAAAGCATAGTAGGGTCCAAGTGTAGCATCAAGTACATTGTGTTTGTAACACTTGGCACCTGCTTGCATACACAGCTCACAGCTCAGCCACAGCAATGGCTCTTACAGATATGCCTATAATATATTACCAAGTCATAACCCTTAACCCTGACATCACTGAAATGACCTTGGGTGCAAGGCACTAGGAGGCATATAGAGTGGAGAGTAGCAAAGTGAAGTGAAATGGACAAATGGACCAATCTTCTAGTAAAGCAGGTGCCTTGTGAGGGAAGACCCAAGAAAAATTGATTGGGGCTCTGATATAATACAGGCAGTCTTATATACTACTACAGATCAGATTTGGGCAGAGCCTAAACTAAGTGAGGGCAGGCGAGAATACTAAATATGGAAGTGCAAGACAGAAACTGGCCTGGTCCATGCAAGGAAGGTGATGCTGTGGGTTAAACACTACTGGAGTGGGAAAGGAAGGCAAGTGATGGCATGATGGTGCAGTTAATGCCATTGGAGTGAGAACAGATGGTGTACTATGGCATGCAATGTGTGAGTATCGCTATTGGAGTGAGAACACATGGTGAGATAAGGTACCATTGTGACTGCAGATTGCCTAAGTGCTGCAAGGCGGCATTAGTATCTGGGTAATCAGGTCTTTACTCTACCATGGTCCGGTGCCCAGAATGCTGCAGGTACTAAGCTGGCCAGTGTGGGAAACAGGACTCAGGCAATACCAAGTTGCAGTGCTGTGGCATGGGTAAACAAGGCTAAAGAAGGCAATGTAGAAAAGAGTGGAATGTAGTGTAGCCATGAGCATAACATGATCCCCTCCTCAAGGCCCAGATTCCAGATGGGCAGAAGAGAAGATGGCATGAATGGCAGAGTGAGAGACAGGTTGAGGGGCAGAAGGGTGGGTATAGTGGAAGGTGGCAAGGGCATCAGGGGCATTAGTAAGGTTAGTGCGAGGTTCCCAAGTGCATTCAGAGACATCATACCCCTTTCAATGGACAAGGTACTAGAGGCTGTGGCCAGCCAGGCAGGAGTCGACAATATACTCAACCTCGTATTTGGGGGTAGTGGGGTCAGCAGCCAGGGAAGAGGGATTGGGGGCAGGAGGGTGCTGACCAGGAAGTGGGGCAATGAACAGCTTAACCCACAAGACATTGAGGATGGGGTGAATATGGTACGAGGCCAGGAGGTCGAGGCGAACTGTGTTGGGGCTGACAAGGCTGATGATGGGGAAGGGCCTGATCCAGTGATCAGTGAGCTTTGGAGAGCCCAGAATGGAGAGATGCTTGGTGGAGAGCCAAACCTTATCCCCAACCACATAGGGGGGGATCAGAGAACACTTGCTGGTGGCTGCTCACTTCATTGTGTCTTGTGAGGTGCGAAGGTGTTGACCTACCTCTCAATTCATGCGCTCGGTTTGTCCATCAGTCTGTGGGTGGTAGGCAGTGGAGAGATGCTGGAAGATCTGGAGTTGTTGGCATAGATTGGTCATGAGCTGTGATGCAAACTGCAGGCCCCAATTTGAGATGATGGTCTTTGGGAGACTGTGGTGTTTCCAGACATGATGTAGGTAGATGGTGGTGAGATCGAGAAATGTACAGGTGGAGTTGCAGGGGACAAGTTTGACCGCTTCTCCAAAGCAGTCGACGATGGTGAGTATTGCAGTGTACAAGTTGGATAGGAAGAGCCCAGTGATGAAGTCTGCAGAGATATCTTGCCAGGGGCCTGAGGATACTGGTAGGGGCTGGAGAGGGCTGGCAGGTGGCTTATTAGAGGGTTTCACTTGGGTGCACCTCAGACATCTCTTCACGTAGTCGGCAGCATCTATGAGCAGGGAAGTCCAGTCGTAGTGTCGCTGGAGCAGCTCAATGGTCCACACAACACCGGGATGTCCAGCTACTGGGGTGTCATGGTGTAGTCGGAGCACCTTGGGTCAGCAGGCCGGGGGCACATATACCCTTTCATTTTTCATCTGGCATCCATCCTGGATGTGGTACCCTTGACTCTCTAACCTCTTTTGCACCAGATGGGGAAGTTTGATCGTCTTGTGTGAAATTTGGTCAGTTAAGTGGTCACTGGAGTGATGAAGCACCATTGCTTCCTTGGTTGCGGGTCCCTATTCCTCTGTGGCCTGATCCATCCCTTTGGTCCATCGTACCTGTATCTGCTTGGGGGGAATTACCACTACATTGTGGTTGTCTTCCATGTCTCCAACTGCTAGATCTTCTCTCCTGGATAATGCATCGGCCTTGCCCATGGTTGACCCGGGCTTATGGCACCATTTGAAGTTGAAATGGAAGAGATACTGTGCCCACCAGGCTTGCCTCTGATTAAGATTCTGCCGTGTCATGAACCAAGTGAGGTTCTGGTGGTTGTTCCACACCTTGAACTGTTGTTCAGCCCCTTCCAAGTAGTGCCTCCAATCCTCCAAACCCCTAATCACACTCAGCATCTCCTTATCAGCTATGGGGTAGTTGCACTCTTTGGGTGTCATTTCATGCAAGGCATAGGCTATGGGGTGCCACTTCTCGTCTTCTTCCACCAGAAGTACCCCTCTGGTCATGTAGGAGGAGGCGTCACATTCGAGTTGGTATTTCTTGTTGTAATCTGGATAGGCTAGGACCGGGGCAGTGATAAAGGCCTTCTTAAGGCGGTCAAAGGCTTCTTGCCATTTGTCAGTCCAGCAGAAGGGTTCATCTTTGCGGGTTAGATCATGAATTGGCCTGGCAATCTGCATGAAGTCTTGTATGAAGCGCCAATAGAAATTGGCCATACCTAGGAAGGCCTGAACCCCTCAAACATTCATCGGCACTGGCCATTCCTTTATGGCAGTGACTTTGCTTGGGTCCATGCTTACCCCATTTATACCTACAATCATTCCCAGAAATTCCAACTCCTGTACTCTGAACATGCATTTCTCCTGCTTGACAAAGAGGTTATTTTCTTCCAGCCTCCAAAGGACTTTGAGGACTACTTTTTCATGGGCTTTGCGGTCATCCATAGGGGTGAATATGAGGAGGTCATCAATATACACCATGATGTTCGCTGCCATATCGGCAAAGATCTCATTCATCATGGTCTGGAATGTAGCTGGGGAGTTGCACAACCCAAAGAACATGACTAGGGGCTCAAATGCCCTGCGATGGCAGGTGAAAGTGGCCTTCCATTCATCTCCTTCCTTAATCCAGATGTTGTTATACCCCCAGCGGAGGTCCATTTTGGTGAAGAGGTGGGTGGTCCAGAGCTTGTCCATGAGCTGGGCAATTAAGGGAAGTAGGTAGTTGTTGCATACCATATGTTCATTGAGGTACCAGTAGTCCTGTACCATGTGCTTCTGACCATCTTTTTTTGGCACAAAGAAGACTGGTAAGGTCTGCTTGGACTTCAAGGGGCATATATACCCTTTTGCCAGCTGTTCATCAACGAAGTCGTCCACTTCTTTCTGCTCCTGCAGGCTAAGGGGGATATTGTGGCCTTTCCTGGGGATGAAAGTGTCTTTTAGCTCTATGGTGTGGTTCCATGGTTTCCTGATCGGCATTCACTTGGATTCCTTCTGCTCAAAGGTCTTGAGGTAGCAGTGGTACACTGGGAGTACTAACTCTCGAGGAGCTTTTCCTTCTTGCTTTTGTCCGGTGTCCTGCTGCTCCTCAGCGACCCAGATTTCCTGTTCTTCTGCCCAGTGGATGATCTGTGAGACCCTGGAGTAGTTGCATAATTCGGGGCACTCCGGTAGTGTGACCAAACCGGTTTTCCAATTGATGCGTGGGTTGTGCTCTTTTAACCATGTATACCCTAGGATGAGATCCTTATTTCCTAGGTCCATTACCTCAACCTGGGTTTTCTCCACATGACCCTGGTATTCCAATAGAACGGAGGCTGCATGGGTTATGGGCCCTGCTTTGTTTGGGGTTCCATCAGCATTGTAGATATATATGGGCTGGGGGAGTTCTTCAGTGGGAATGCAATTCTGACGGATGTACTCTTGGTATATAAACGAGGATTGGGCGCTGCTATTGAGCAGAGCAGATGCCGGTATGAAGTTGCTGGTGCAGGTCTTTATCTGCACTTGCATGAGGATTTCTTTTTGTTTCTGCTGCCCTAGAATACATATTTGTGGGGGAGGCATCAGGGTTTCTTTGTGTGCATGGGGAGGCATGTATTTGTCAGAGGAATTAAGCATGGCATTGGATTCACAGTTGCCACTGAGCCGCTGGGGAGTGGGCTCCTCTAGACTGGGCAATCTAAGGGGGATACACCATTCTCAGTCTTTAGAAATGATAACATGGGTAATGGGGGCATGCTTGATTGGAGTCTTACTGGCCTTTGGAACACCCGATGCATTCCTTAGGCCCTGCCTTTTCCCTTCATCTGGGATCCTTCGACTGGAAAATCCAAATCCATCTCTGGGTGGTTTCTCTTGTGTATTTCGTCTGCTAATTCAGCAATCCTTACTGGGGCTTCCAATCCCATGGGTTCTTTATCTTCTGCTAGCGGAATCCTCTGCAATGTTTTCCTTTTGGTGCAATAAGTGCTATGCCCACCATGAACAAACTTACAGGCTGGGCATTGGTTGATCTTGGATTTCCGGCATTCTCGAATTCTATGGCTGGTTTGTTTGCAATTGAAGCACTTTGCATGGGCATCACTGCTTGGGAGGGTGAATACATCTTCTTCAAGGTTCTCCCACGCTAACCCTCGACTGCTAATCCTCACAGGGGCCTTCCTTTCATACCCCCTTATGAAGCTGAGCGCTTCCATTGTGCATCCGGTCTTCCTAATGTTGTCCAGATAGAGTGCTGGCTTGTCCTGGCACTTTCCCTCTTTGAAGATCTGTAGTATGATGTACTGGGCTGTATTTTGTTCCAGGAGCTGTACAGTGTGCATGTCATCGATCTGGGCTTGCTAGTATAGTGCCTCCCAGCAAACAAGGTAGTCATCGGTCTGCATGTTCTGCTGCTTGAACTCCTCCAGCTGGCAGCATGCCCAGTCTTTCTGATTAGCAGCATGGAAGAGACCCTCGATCTTGGCCTCACAGTCCTTCCACAGATAGGTGCTACCTCAAGCAAGGTGGGTTTGTGTGAAGGGGCTGGCTTTGGGTCCTTTGAGCTGGGACAAGACTGCCACTACTGCCTCATAGCTACCAGCAGGGGCAATGTGCACATTAATGCAGAGCCAGGCCTTCATCTTGGCCCACCATTCTTCAAATTTTGCAATGGATCCATTGTATTCGCCCAGATCTGCAAACAGTTCAACTTTCTTCAAGGTACCTGGAGGGCCCACTGCGGCGATCTGGCCCTGGAGAGTGGCTACTATGCCCTGGCCTACTGTTACCAGCTGTTCAAGATGGATAATCTCGTTGTTGGACATGTGTAGCAATTGTGCGAGCTGGAGATTCTGGGTGGTAATGGTGGTGAACTTGGCTGCAATGGCAATGAGTTTGTCTGGTAAGGAAATAGTGGGGTTGGTGATGGTATCGAGGAGTACCTGCGACATACTGGAAGCAGACTTCTTTCTTTATGGTAGGCACCTTGTGTTTCTTATACCAGCTACAGCTTGGCCTTTCAAATGGAAGTGGCACTAGAGGTCTCGCACAGACTACGGTCTTCTGATCTTGATAGTCTCCTGGATGTGGCCTATTGAGGATCCTGATTACTCTTCCTTCAGGATGTGTGTGGCATTTTCTCAGCTTGCTTAGTATTCCCCCTATAGCTGGAGCTGGGAACTTTAGTTCAAGTGCAAATTACAAAGATCTACCAATCATCCTGGGGTGCTGACTCAGCCCAGTTGGTAGGGGTGCTTTTGTAGCGGAAGTTTCAGCCTTGTGTGCCAGTAGGGGTAGCAATAATGAGGGAGTACTCTCTTGAGGGTAGCTGTAGGGAGATAAGGAAAGTGTTGTGGTCAAACTGGGTGTGAGTAAGAAGGCGATAGATGCAAAACACAAGCAACAAGAAAGAAATAAAACAAGAGGCTAAAAGGGAGTACCAGAAGAAGAGTGGGAACATCCTTGGAAAAGAAAGCTAAAACTAAAAAGGGTGGAAGTGAAAGGCAAGTAAGTACAAAAAGGAGGGCTAAAGAAACTTGCTGGGCTGTCAAAGAAGGTTTTTTGGGTGGAGGCAGCTGGGCTTGTTGAGACTGTGCACCAGTACAGTACTGGATGTTCCAGACTGTTTTGGGTGCAAGTGGAATGGTGGAAAGCAAAAGGGGTGGCAAAGGTGGTCCAGCCTACAACAGGCGTGGTAGTCTGGGGATGGGGGAAGGGAAGCAGTGAGCTGGGCTTCTATGTGGGCTGTGTACTCCTTATAGTGGCAGGTTTGTTCTTCAGCTTTGGCAATGAGCTGGCAAAGGGTAGAGGGTGATGGGATAGGTGGTGTAGGGGGAACGAAGTCATTTGGGTCAATGTCAGCAATGGGGGATGGGGGATAAACAAGTGTGGGCATATCTGAAGCCCTGGACCTCACGGCAAAGTCTGCAATAGCCTGGTCAATCTCTTCCCACAGCTCTTGCTGCTCTCTCTCAGCAGCAGCAGCAGCGTCGGCTTCGAGATGGGAAGCAACGGTGGTGAGAAGATTGAGGTTGATGGGATAAGTTGGGCAAGGGGTGACTACTAGACGCTGTCCGCCTGTTGAGCTGCCAACTACAACAGTGGGGGCCGACTTAGCATGTATAGTGTTCACTAGTGTCCTTCCACGTCAATAAGGGGACGCAGGTACAACTCTGCTTACTGATAATGAAAAAGGTGGTGATGGGTGGGGCCTTCAGGGTGGTCAAAGAGTGACAGCAGCGAAGAGAAGAATCAATTCTTAATGAAATGACCTCAGGCGCAAGGCACTAGGAGGTGTATAGAGTGGAGAGTAGCAAAGTGAAGCAAAATGGACAAATGGACCAATCTTCTAGTAAAGTGGGTGCCTTGTGAGAGAAGACCCAAGAAGAATTGATTGGGGCTCTGATATAATACAGGCAGTCTTATATACTACTACAGATCAGATTTGGGCAGAGCCTAAACTAAGTGAGGGCAGGCGAGAATACTAAATATGGAAGTGCAAGACAGAAACTGGCCTGGTCCATGCAAGGAAGGTGATGCTGTGGGTTAAACACTACTGGAGTGGGAAAGGAAGGCAAGTGATGGCATGATGGTGCAGTTAATGCCATTGGAGTGAGAACAGATGATGTACTATGGCATGCGATGTGTGAGTATCGCTATTGGAGTGAGAGCACATGGTGAGATAAGGTGCCATTGTGACTGCAGATTGCCTAAGTGCTGCAGGGCGGCATTAGTATCTGGGTAATCAGGTCTTTACTCTACCATGGTCCGGTGCCCAGAATGCTGCAGGTACTAAGCTGGCCAGTGTGGGAAACAGGACTCAGGCAATACTGAGTCATGGCGCTGTGGCATGGGTAAACGAGGCTAAAAAAGGCAATGTAGGAAAGAGTGGAACATAGTGTAGCCATGAGTGTAACAATCACCTTCAGCACACCATACATTCCAGTCCTGCTCTGCAGTCCCACATCATGCCATCTAATGCCATAGTCACATAATTGCTTGCCATCACATTGCCCCCATCCCTTGCCTATAGCAATACTTATGCATAGACACTGGCATGACTCACACAGACTCATAACCAATAGCTATTCACCCATGCCACAGCCATGCAGAGCCCCACAGTATTTAGTACCACCTTCCACTGCCTAGAGCATAGCCCCTCCTACATGGACCAAGACTCCCTTTAACCCCCACAGACCTGCAGACCATATACAGTGACTTCAAAAACCCTTTCCATGCTAACCCCAATAGCAGTGTGTGAAGCGCACTGCCAAACACTGTGGGAATTTTGCTTAGGTCTGGTGGAGACATAAATAGTACATACCCCTGGCTACAAAATCGCCTCTTGGGTCATGTGATTTGGTTTACAGGCTGTGGAGATATGGCCATCATAAAACAGCAATACCATGGAAAGGGTTTTTTCACTTTTGAATTGATGAGTAGGTTATCAGTCAAATCATGGTATATTTGTAATTGTTTGTTAGTACAAATAA
>JBBPTI010000690.1:0-11481 GCA_038093995.1 Tylopilus aff. callainus
CAGGAGCCGAGGTCTCAGGTGATACGGTTCCACTGGGCCGGTTTCTTGCTCACACGTTGTAAATTATAGTAGAAGAGGCCGTTGTACGTGTCACCCACTTCCACGCGGCAGTGAGAGTCCAGACTTTCGGAAGGCAAGCGCTTCTTTGGCGACAAACTACCTCCGTTCGAGGCCAGGACTCACTATCTGGGACGCCTTCCGCTTCATGGACTCACGCGTGGTCACCGGCCTTGGGAGATCCCAAATAACTGGGTACGATACGTTGGCTGCGAGAAGAATTCAGAAAACGGTGTCCGTTCTCTTTAGAATGCTTGCCGTACCAAAGCTTCGTTACCAACCGACAATTCCCAGAGTCCTAGGCGATGCTCCAACGAGCACCTCTCAAGTGAATCAGACCTGATAGTAATATCTTCCCTCTCGTAACCGGTCCGCTGTGGATGTGATTCTTCCATCAATTCCCACTATTTCCAATCCCAAACTACACCGTCCATCACATGCGACCGGCGCTATGTTCTGAGGTCTATATAAAGGTACTTGGCATTTCACCAGCCCCCTCACTCTTCTTGACAGTCATGATTCGCACCTTGCCTTTAAAATCAATGCAGACTTTCGTGGCAGTTGGCCTAGTGGTCGTCTCCGTTCTCACTCTACTCAAGAAACGACGACGGTCAATCCGTGGTTTTAATCTCCCTCCTGGTCCAGTTCCCCTCCCTCTCGTCGGCAATCTTTTCAGTATCAATCCCAAGAAGCCTTGGTTGACTTACGCTGAATGGGCCGCTCGCTATGGTCTGTTCTAGTATTGTATTAATGATAGTCAGGACCTTATCTGATAGCAACAGGGGACATATTCATGGTCCGTGTGTTGAAACAAGACATGATTGTGATCAATTCGAGGAAAATTGCGAAGGATCTCCTTGATCGCAGGTCTAGTATTTACTCAGACAGGCCTCACATCGCCACAAGAGATCCGTGCGTCATCACTGATTCCCATTGGACATATATATATATAATCTTAAATTTATTCTGTTAGATTTGGTTGGTCCTTCAACTTTGGCTTGGCTCCGTATGGCGATCAATGGCGGGCGAAGAGGAGAATGTTTCATCAAGCCTTCAGAGCAGAAGCATCCCTTGCCTTTCGCCCTGTTCAGTTGAAAAAGGCTCGTCAACTCACATTGGATATCCTCCGTGCACCCCATCAGTTCTCCATGCATATCCAAAGGTGAGTATTGTCTAGCCAAGCAGGTGCATGTGCTAACAAGGAGCGTGTAAACAGGTTTTCTGCAGCTGTGATCATGTCGATCGTGTATGACTATGAAGTCGCCCCTGAACATGACCATCTCGTTGAATTAATTGAACGAGGGAACGCCCTGGCTATGGAGAGCTTGACACCAGAAACATCAGCCATCCTCGATGCTTTCCCTTTCGGTAAGTTGTCACGTTTCGCATTAACACTCCGAAACTGATAGGCATCTCAGTGCTCAGTCTGCCAGAATGGTTCCCTGGGGCCATCTTAAAGCGAAAGGCAGTCACCTCCATGCGCTGTGCCATCCAAATGATAACAGAACCATTCGAATATGCTAGAATGCGCGAGGTCACTCTCTCCTTTACTCAGGGTGAAAATCGGGACTGATAAAATCCAGGCCGAGGGTAGCAGTGCACCAGCAGTAGCGCTTGATCTTTTGAGGACACAAAGAGATCCTGGGGACCTATCGCAACTCGAATTATTTAGAGATACGTGTGCGACTGCATTTGTAGGTGAGTTGTATGGTGACTGTTCAACTGGAATCTGGTTCATTAATTAGCCTGAATCCAATAGCCGGTGCAGAAACTGTCAGTCAGTGTATATGTGGACATGTGCAACAACTCAGTTTTTTTTACCACAGAGCACCTCGACACTGCAGTGGTTTATGCTTGTCATGTTGCAGTGTCCAGAAGTACAAAAACGGGCACAGTCCGAGATTGATGCTGTTGTTGGCACAGAACGGTTTCCAAACTTTGATGACAGGCCAAGCCTGCCGTACATTGAGGCCATTTTGATGGAGATACTCCGAGTGTATGCTGTTGCACCCCTTGGCAAGTACCTCATCACTATACTTGAGTCAGTGGTCGAATATTTGTTAGGATTACCGCACGCGACCACGATGGATGATGTTTATGAAGGGGTATTCATTCCGAAAGGTAGTAGCATGATGCAATCTCGATATTTCTATTGACTCCCTCATCACACATGTTAGGATCTATTGTGGTGACAAACATCTGGTTTGTACACGACTCGCTATCTCTCCCGGATGTTGATGGATATATTATTTTGAAGGGGTATGCATCACAACGAAGAAGCCTATCCTGAACCGGATGTCTTCAAACCTGAGAGATTCCTTGTAGATGGAATGTTTGACGCAAACGGAGAGAGGACTGTGGACAGCCTTGCCTTCGGGTTTGGGAGGTATCGTGATATGAGTTACTCTCCACTGGGCCCCTTTGCTGACACTGCCCGTCAGGCGGGTGTGCCCAGGTCGATATGCTGCGGACAACTCCCTATGGGCTGGGATCGTTTCGATATTGTGGGCATTCAACATCACGAAGGCAGTGAATGAACTAGGTGAAGAGGTTGATTTTGAACCTACTTTCACTTACGGTGTCACTACGTGAGTACTGGCGAGTTCCAGGGAGTGTCATATGATTGACATGGGTCTGTAGGGCTCCTGAGCCATTCCCTTGCTCGATTATGCCACGACGACCAAATATTGACATTCACAGGCTCTCAGCGGGAGATTTATTTGAAGCATGAGTTTTATGCGATTCTGACTTGCAAGACAAGGAGGATAAGTAACACTCGTTGGAATAAGCAGAATACCAAGGTAGTCATGTAAATTTCTCTGATCTGACATCAATTTCCTTCCTGTCAATTTTTCATGGAGGACTTGCTCAATAAAACCCATGTTCCATGTGCCATGCGTGCTTGCATGCAGTGCATACGGCATAGGTGGGATTTTGGATGATGTAGTTCAGAATCTCGCGTGTCAAAGCACAACTCACAAGTCCACAACCACGCGAGCCAACAGACACACAAGGGGTACATTGTAGAACTAGAGAGAAGTCTGATGCGTCGACTCCCAATTGATATTGCGGGCACAGTTTTGCTCGTAGATTCCTAGGTCTGACCGCATATTAGGTCTGGTTAATCGCACAGCCACTGTGTTAAGTAAGCTACTACCTACATCTCATATTCTCTAATCTCTATCAACTTTGATACGGTTGAATTAGAACGACATTGCCAAGCCTATTGAGTAGCTATGTATATAAGTCTAGCAGTAGCACTGGGGACAGTAGTCGATCTATTTGATTCCGGTCCTCAATATTGTCCATTATCAGTCTGACCCATTTCGTGCACTAATCTACCACATGATGCACATCAGAACACAAGTTGCGATCTACTAGAATTATTAGTAGTGCAGCACCTGGTACCTACATTATAAATCGCTGTCTCCCAACCAACTTTTTTGAAATGTGGCACACGAAAGTGCAAAATATGGTCATTTTCTCGCATTGGCCCCTGTCACCGCCATCTTGTTTGCCGTTCAGCTTAGACTGGCCTCAAATTTCGTTCTACAGGCAGAGGACAAGTTTTATGACTGTCTGGTGCAGGCGCAGCTGGGTTCTTCATCAGCACCTTCGTCTCCATTTATAACCCTGCTTCTCTTCACTTGGTCCTATCTATTCGTTCCTTCTGTGAGCTGATATCAGCTGTCACACATTTACCAACATCAGCAATATGTCACCCCTACTGTGATGTCTGCATGGACTGTGGACAGACCTAAAAGACCAACAGCCATCACAATAAGGTGACTGTGAAAAGACATGTCACTTATGTGTACAGATAGTATTACCTGTACACAGTCTGTACATAGGCCAAAAAGTCTGCTCGCAGTTGTGCACAGTAAGAACACAGACTGATCAATTCAGACATGACAGTAGGAAACAGGGTATAGCAGGGCCGGACCTCTAACTATCCAATCAAGCCCCTTTCTAGCTCTCTTGCCAGCTATGAATTACGCCGTTTCGCCTCCTCACACTACCCAGTAATTAGAAATCAGTACATTGAATCAAGAGCCTTCAGAACACTTGCCTTCGCCATCCGACTCAACCTCAATATCAGAGGACACTGCGATCAACACCCAATCATCATCCATGTCGACCTCGCCTGTGGTCGATACGTTGTAAGAGACTTGTGCTTGCCTAGAACGGACGGCAGCTCCACAGTATTCCCGGGCCCTGCTGACGATTTGATCAAATTTACGGTCTCCAACTTTCAGGATCGATTGTGTATATAACAGAGTCTTCATGCCCCATCCAATGTCAGAGAAGCTTGCCTCAGACTGCTTGCTAGGCACCTCTTTGACTCTGGTGGAATACAATGTCAATGCCCGCTCGACCTGTAATGATCACGATTCAGATGTTCTAATGCTATGCTTGAATATTGCCACATACCGATGTAACAGCCAAGACTAGTGCCCCCTTCGGCATTGCATAGTTGATTAACTTGTGATACGTACTGTTGTCGACCACAGAAACATCTCTGATGTGAGATGCAAAGGTCTGCAACACAAGCAGCGACAGAAATGATTTGGAGACCTGAGGGATTTTTACTGTAATCAGCTGTAGTCAGACACTCGAATGGGACATACACTGTACTTATCTCCTTCTAGATGTTCCACACTGCCGTACATGAATGAAAGGTTTGGACCAAGCACAAAGTCGACATATGCCTTCCGTTCTTCAGGGTCTTGATATTTCGGATCTGAAGCCCACAACACCTCAACAGCTTCGATGCCTGCTTTACCTATGTGTGCACGCCACTTGTAAGTCTTTTGCATGCACTATACCGGGGACAGCAAATTGTCCGCCAAGGTCATTAGCAACGTAGTCAATGACAGGCAAAAGTACTTACTAGACGATAGACATTATCATCCTCGTCGAACCAATGTGGCCAGTCTAACATGACTTCGTCCCATAGTTCCTGTAATTTTTCTACAAAGCGGTCAGGTACTATCCAGGGATTCTCCAGCATGCCACAGTAAAGACAGAGCAAAGGAATAAAATACTTAGTAAACTGGTTAGATGATCCATTTGGCAAGTTTTGATGGCTAGGACGATTCTTCAAAGTTGTTACATTTGCAATGGGTGTACTATGTTGTAGGCGCTGTTGAGGAGCATTTGCGATGATCTTTGTAATAGTGCTGGGGCCCTATGGAAATGTGTTAGCGTCCATGTAACACTTTTCTAATACTATGGATACTGCAGTACTATGCCTCCTAGCTGGAGGCCATTTATTCTCTGGCTCGTCGGAGAGGCCTCCAAATGTGTCTGTCACTCCACCTTTGAACTGATCACCTCTGTGAGGCTTGTGCTCATAGGCCTGCACCTCTATATGGGGTTTATGCTGGCCATTTGCTAGCTTGTGCTGGTAGTTATCAGTAAGGCCAGACAGACGGTCATGTTTTGTCTTCTTCTGTGCACTCGGGCCCAAAAAAGTGCTGGAAGAAAAGAATGCACATTAGTTCCCATAACTAGGTTAATAAGGAGACTTATGCTCCCTCGTGTTTGAGCTTGTGCTTGCCTGATGGTAGGATAGAAGTGATGGAAGCGACTGCCTTAGCTTTGTCAGTGGTAGCTCCAGTGGCGCGGGCTGCTTTGATGATTCGGCGTGTGATCTTAGCTGGCTTTTGGCATGTTGCTACAGTCTCTTTGCCATTTCCCACCATCATGGCAGCAACATTGGGCTTGACATCCTCGCCATGGATTGACTTGGGATTGGTATCAGAGGCTTTCACCAAAGGTAAGCCTCATGGAAGCCTCATGTATTGGGATACTTATACCTTTTTCAGTCTCAGTCTCTCAATCCTCCCCATCACCCTCATCCTGACCTGGGGCACAGTGCAAGCTCAACACCCTTGAGATAGCGCCATCAGGTGCTAGCATTGATGTTGGCTGTGACTTCAATATCCTAGTTACAGCTGATGTTGGATTCTGAAAGTTGATGTGTCATGTTTTTATCTGTATCTGTAGTTGATCTTCAATCGCAGTGGTCTGGCGGATGTTTTCCTGCTGCTGCTGTGTAGTGGCAGCGGCAGCAGCAAGTTGTGCAGCACGCTCCTCTTGGATGACCTGGCTGCTGCACTGTGGAGCAGGTAAGTCAGGTGTCCCAGGGTGATGGTTCTTGTTTGTTGCATGAGTGACAATGTTCAATGGCATCGCGAGGTTGTGGGCAAGGCAGCATCCTCACACCACTTGGTCAGTCTTTTAACCCAGTGCACTTACTGATCACAGCCTTTTTTTTTTGTAGAATGCAGAGACGGTGCCTGGTATTGTAAACCCATCACAGCCATTGCTTGCTGCCCATGTGTACACTCCTGCCTCTGCCGTATTTATTTTCTTTGTAGATAGCAAACGAGCCTTGCGACATGTTACCACCATGTCTACCCATGATTGGCACCAATCGGCTTTGGGCCCGACTTACATACATCTTCTTTCCTCAAAAATTTCACTGTTGAACCCAGTGTGGTCATAGAGAGTTCATCACCCGTCTCTCTACCTCATGTCTCCAGCAGGGCGCTTTCCTGTGCATTCCTATCATCCTAAACTATTTGCTTGCACTGAATCCTTTTGCAACAAGGCCTGTAGGACCAAAGGTGGCCTGAAACGGCATGCTCAACTACACCATCGGCAGGGTCATCACTGCGTGTTGACGCCAGAGCAACATCGTGAAAACTTGAGCGACAGTGATGGTCCTCTAGCTGGCGACTGGGGTAGCCATGGCCCTGAAAATTCCACCACTGAACTCACTGATCAACCCAATCAGCATATTTGCTTCCATCCCATTCTTGATGGTATGTATCCACACAACGTCATAATAAGTCACTTATCAGAGAATTTTTCTACAGGGACTCCTTGTGATCCCTACGGGCAGGATCTCCCTCCCAACACGTTACCATTTTCTTTTGACCCTTGTGTCCAAGGTGACTGGATGCCCTACGCTAGCCGTGCTCATTTCGAGCTTGCAGAGTTTCTGTATCAAAAGGTACAGATATTTGCAGGTAAGATTGATATGCTAATGGATCTCATGGCCTTGGTGTACAACAGCCATGAGCCACCTTTTGGGTCCCATCGTGCCTTGTATGAGTCCATTGATGACATACCACATGGAGACTGCCCTTGGCAATCTTTTTCAGTGAAGTATTCAGGGCCATTGCCTGAGGACCCACCATTGTGGATGTTGGCTGACTATGATGTATGGTTCCACGATCCACTTATTCTATTAGAACAACAATTCCAAAATCCAGAGTTTGCTGAGGCAATTGACTACGCCGTGAAGGTGGGATTTGGTAAAGTACGATGATCAATACATTAAAGACACTACTACACAGGTTGTAACGGATGAAAATGGTCAACGTGAGGTCTGTGACCTCATGTCAGGCCAGTGGGCTTGGGATCAGTCAGTGAGTCTTCATATTCTCATTATTCCTTCCATGACAATGCATCTGTTGTCTAGGAACTTATCGCCCAGGATCTGGATACGCATGGGGCTACATTCATGCCTATAGTACTTGGCAGTGACAAGACAATGGTCAGCGTTGGTACTGGAAACATGGAATATTATCTGTTATACATATCTCTTGGTAACATTCACAACAATATCCATCGCTCTTACAGCGGTGCAGTGCCCATATTGGCCTTTCTGTCTATCCCAAAGAGTATGCACCCACATTTTAACTCTTTCAGGTAAGTTCTGACTACTATTGCATAGCTGATCCTGCGCACAAAAGTGACATTCACTTTTGCCATTTTTGCCGCCAGTTATTCCACTCCTCACTTGCTGCCATCCTAGACCCAGTCAAACAAGCCATGATCAAACCACGGGTGACACGATGTGCCGATGGCCACTTCCGCCATATTATATATGGCCTTGGCCCTTACATCGCTGATTATCCTGAGCAGGCCATGCTTGCATGTATCGTACAGGGTTGGTGTACACGGTAGGTCAACCTAATTACTTTCAAGTGGCATCTCAACTGACTGTAAGTAGTTGCACAGCACAAAATAGTCACCTTGATAGTGGTGGCGGACCGCGCACACATGCACACAGTGAACAACTTTGCACAACAATGGACCTACGTACTCTATGGGACGATTATGGTATTGTAGGTGATGTCGAGGTACGCTTCAGTGACATACATAATGCCTTTGATATTAACAGACAGGTTTTGGTCAGCCATTTATGGTTCATTTTCCTCGTGCGGACATACATGAGTTGATCACGCCTGACCTCCTCCACCAATTGATTAAAGGGACATTTAAAGACCACCTGGTTACTTGGGTCAACGAATATCTAGAGCAAGTTTATCCCAAGCAGCAAGCCTTGGAAATCATAGCTGAGATTGACTGCAGGTTCATCTTCCACATTGGGACATGAGCCATTATTCACTAACCTGCTCATGGAGACAGACTTGCTGCTGTACCCCCATTTCCTGGACTGCGCTGATTCCCAGAAGGTCGAGGGTTTAAGCAGTGGACAGGGGATGACTCAAAGGCACTGATGAAGGTGAGTTGCCCTAAGCTTGCCTATATTCACTGGTCTAGGTTCTCAACTATCATGTTAGATCTATTTACCCACCATTACAGGCTTGGTCCCAGATGCGATGGTTCGTGCCATTGCAGCTTTCCTCGACTTCTGCTACATTGTGCGAAAGTCTGTTATTAACGAAAGAGACCTTGAGGCTATTAATGATGCAGTATGCCATTTCCATCTCGAACAGGAGATCTTCAAGGAGGTTGGTGTTTGTGAACACTTCTCACTACCCTGGCAACACTCCATGGTCCATTACTGTATGTTAATTGAAATGTTTGGGGTACTGAATGGCCTCTGTTCCTCGATCACAGAATCTCGGCACATCAAGGCAGTAAAAGAGCCATGGCGCCGCTCAAACCGATATGAGGCACTCAGACAAATGCTGCTCACCAACCAACGTTTGGACAAACTGGCCGCAGCGTGCTTGGTATTCACACAAAAGGGTATGTTGGATGGGCTGTCAGTACCACATGGGAGAGGGGATGATGTTGCCACAATGGAAGTAATGGATGGGGAGGAAGATGAATCTCAGGCAGTTGAAGGGGACAAATCTATCTATGATGTTCGATTGGCAAGAAAGCCCAGCGAGTACTATTTGCAACGTCTGTGTGTTGAGCTTGCTAACCTTCCATGATTACTTTTAGCACCTCAGGCAGCACTTTTTTCAGACTCTGACGGTCTCACAGACCCATTTCACTTGTACGTATCAATAGGTCTCTTAGACTACACATCTTACAGGCCTCGCATAGCCAAAATCACCTCTGGCCTCGTCCGAGCGCTGTTCGAACCTCCTTAGTACCTCGCATCCATGCATCTTAAACAACACCAGTGCCTCATCTGGGCCTCAGCTGGTATTGCTCACCACCACCACTGCTGATCGCCCGCTGATCGCCCGCTGATCGCTCGTGCGCCCCCTTGACATGCACGGCCCGCCCGCCGCTGTTCGCCCCCGCTCCCCACCGTTACCACTTGTATCGCCTTCCCGAGGTGCACAGCCCGCCCTCGTTCATACTCGCCACCTCGCCGATGTGCATGGCTCTCATGCCCCACCACCGCCATTGTGAGGACTGCATACCGCAACCACCCCGCACACTGGTCATCACCCATCTGGCCTTATTTGGGCCTCTCGTTCGGTAGCTGGCGCACCCACACACTTCGTCCAGGCCTGTTCTGGTTATTGTGGGCTCCTCGATGCTCTGTGTCTCGCATTAAGTTTGCTTGGTAAGTTTGCACCCAGTTCCATGCCCTCCCTTTTAATTTCGAAGTTTCTTTCTTGTCATCCTACTCATCCATGGCTCCAAGACCAGGTACTCGACATGCTCAGGCAACCACCGGGGGACTTGGAACGCATTTCGAGAGTCCCCGCCGTCCTAGAGACAAGCACAAAACTCAACGATTTGTTGAGATCGCTGGCCACTCTGCCAAACATCGCCGTTTAGCTGCTCGCCTTGAACAACTTCAATCTGCTGTCGCATCTCCTGTTGAAGTAGCTGACCAATCTGACGACAAGCTCACACATGGAGACTATGACCCAACCGATCAAAACTTCATTCCTAGTGACAGTGAATACCAGGCACATGTTGATGACCCCCAACCGCCTCTGCATGCAGAGTTGGAAGCTCAACAGCCAGTGTGCAAGCGCTCTATCCCCGATTTCTCCACCGAGCGTTTATGCAGCAGCTGGAAAGTCCTCATTCTGACTATGATCAAGCCATATCTTCACTACGTCTCTCGAACACTGGGCAAGCCGCTTCCGCCGATGTTACCATCCATTATTCTCTGCAAACGGTCTCAGTGTGTACGCAGATCTGCCAATATTGTATGTCTGCTATTTGATCGTAGGTGACTTCAGTCCTGTAGAAGCTCGAATCTCATCAATTTTAGATTTTACCCCCATTGAAGTCACGAGCTGTGAATGTTCCACGCTTCCTCAAGTTTTAGTTCACTTCGGTCTTTTCCCTACTGCCCCTTCTCAGCCTCGTATGGCCATTTCAATAGATTTGCTCGCATTCTACTGTGCCCTTTTCGAGCGATCATGTGATGCTGTCAATGCGCTTGCTTCTGCACTACATACCCACTATATTCGGCGAGGATTCCACATTATGAACAAAAATGTGAGTGGATATTAGTGCATGCGACATATGCCGTCTGACTACCCCACAGAAGGAGGCTGTCCAGGAACCTTTTCAGCGTAGCCTTGGATTGGCCGTGCAGTGGTACGATGTCCTCCAAGTAGAAGTGGAGCGACAGGTGGAAGCTTCCCTCCAGGCTTGCCAGGATCGCATCAAGGCAGTCAAACTTTTACAGGTTACTCCAAGCACTCCAAAACACTCTACCCCCTGTGCTTCCATGTGTGTTGCGACGCCATCTCAGCGGTCATTTAATATGCCAATTAAGGGAATCCCTGTGGTCTCCACCCCAGGTTCTTCCCTTTCTTCCTTTGAGGCGCCCTTAGTTTTTGGAGGCTGTGCACAGATCCTTGTCCAGTGCTGTCCGGCATGCTTCGGTGGAACCTTGTTTGGCAGGTCTCTTTCTATTGGTGGTGACATTCATGTGTCCACGGATGGTAACTTCCATCACCGGCACCGTCGGTCTGCTGGTGACTGCCTGCCCTTCTATGATCCAGCTTATTTTCTCCCCAAGAATCAGGTAGATGCGATGGGCAAGCATATCGAGCAACAGCACAGGAAGCCCGCTAAACGCTGCAATGTACTGACTGTTCCTGACGAAGTTCTTGATTCCTGTGAATCATCTTACGAAGCTGCCAATGGGAAGAAGCAGAAGGCATCTATGGAAGCCTTTGATGACACCGGTCTCATGGCCCTCATTTGTCGCCATGATATTCCCCTATTCTT
>JBBPTI010000691.1:0-11468 GCA_038093995.1 Tylopilus aff. callainus
CAAAAGTGAAAAAACTGTTGCAATGGAGTTAATGTTTTAAAATAGCCATATCTTGGCATCCTCTGATCCGAATCACATGATCTAGGCACCATCTGGTAGCCAAGAGTTTGTACTTTGTTTGTCCCAGCCACATATAAGCGAAATTTCCACAGGTACTTGTGGTGTACTTCATGCACCACATCAGGGTTAGGCATTGCAATGCTTTTTGGAGTCACTGTATACAAAGCCAGAGTGTGGGAATCTTGCTTGGCATTAGTGGGATGAAATATAGTAGACGCTTGTGGCTTGTGATAGCCCCTTATTTCATGTGATTTGGTCAAGGGAGTGTGGAGATATGGCCATTTTAAGTTGGTTATGTCATTGCAACAGTTTTGTTGCTGACATCAAGGGTATCATAAACTAGTATGAAGTGTAGCCTCCTTTGGCCTTAATCACCTCCTGGACCCTTCTTGGCATGCTTTCAATCAACCTTTGACACTCTGCAACCTCTATCTTCTCCCATTCCACTTGAACTCTTTCCCAAAGTTCAGTTATCCCCTTTGCTGACTCTGGATATTCTGCCAGCCTTCTTTTAAGAAGAAACCACAGATGCTCTATTGGATTAAGGTCTGGAGATTGAGCTGGCCATACCATCACCTCATATCCATGCTCAGCAAACCACTCCTTGGCCCTTTTGCTGGTATGCTTGAGGTCATTATCCTATTAAAAGATAATCTCATCTGGGGTTTTGCCATAGTGCTCCAGGGTTTGTTGGAGTTCATCCTCCATAATCTGTAGATAAAGGTCAGTGTCCATCCTACCATCAATTTTGCATGCCATTCCAACTCCTTTCCATGTCATACAACCCCACATCATCAGAGAACCTCCTTCAAACTTCACTGTTCCTTGCACTAGCCTATCACTTAGGCTTTCTCCTGCCTTTTTCCATGCCCACCTCTTCCCATCTGACCCAATGTGATTGATCTTGGTCTCATTTGATCATATGACCTGCTTCCAATCCCCCACAGTCCAGTGCTGATGGCTCTCTGCAAAATCCAACCTGGCCTTCTTATAAGCAAAGGTAGGACAAGGGCATTTCTTCTTCACCACAGCCTTCATGCCTGCTTTCCTCAAGTGACAACAAACAGTCTAAGAGGAGATGGTATGGTTCTTGACATCCTGAAGAGTCCTGGTGACCTGGACTGCATTTTCAGCCTTTCCAGTTCCAATAAGGTGAACAGCATGATGTATGTCAGCAGGTGTTATAAGAGTAGGATGACTGTTAAAATTAACTCTGGGTAGGAGGTTGACCTTAGCCTTGAATAGCCTGGCAGTGACAACAATCTGTTGCCCAAGCAAATGTGGGACTTATCCTGCCTCAGTCTGTCAAGAACCTGATCCATGAAGCTAGCAAGCTAAGGAGACAAACCCCAACAAGCTCTGAGGTCTGGGGCAAAAGGAGGTATAATCAAGGAAGACTAGCTTAGAGTACAGGATAGCCAGAGCTGTCCTTAAGTACTAGACTAGGTAAACTGATGACTAAACAAAAGAATGTGATGGAATATATAAGAAGGCACAAGAAGGGGATGATTACAATCAGATATGATCAAAGCATATCCTGAGTCAAACCAAAAGGGTAAGCATAGGGGGTGGGTTAAAAGGGAAGATCTTAGTAATACAAGAGAAAAAAGGAAAAAAGATAGTAGGTAGGACTTGGTAGGCAAGTTGTAACAATGACCACCAGAGGATTTGGCCAGGTTTGGACAAAGTTTAGAGTGAATTCTACTAATGGTAGAGTGGTGGACACCAGTAGAATCAGAGATTTGACAAGTGAATTGACCCAAATCCAAGAAAGAGATAATTTGATTGGTTTGAGCAACAAAGAGAGATTTCATGGTGGTGGTAGTGGATCAAGAGTGGTATTTTGGTTTATTTGTGTTGTGTTGAACATATTATGGATCACATGACCCATTGCTTATGTTAAAACATGTGGAAATATATCAATTTTGAATGCTACTAGATTAGCAATGATATAATTAACTTAAAATGGCCATATCTCCATACTTCCTTGACCAAATCACATGACATAAGGGGCTATCACAAGCCACAAGTGTCTACTATATTTCATCCCACTAATGCCAAGCAAGATTCCCACACTCTGGCTTTGTATACCATGCACAATGCAAATATATCAAATATTGCAATACTTTTGTTGCTCAGTGTACCAAGTCTGGGCTGGATTGTTGTGGTTGTGCAGATTATGCAGTGATGAGCATCACTGAGGATGATACTGACAAAAGCACTAGCATTGACTCATAATGGTGACCAAATTCTCTTCATAATAGCCAAAAAAAAAAAGTCATGAGAAATGAATGATCTTGGCATTATGTTGCTGACTAGCACCCAAGGCTTGAGCTCCTCAAGTGTCATTTACAAACAGGAATTGAAACCAATTCAAGACAACATATATATGGTCATGTTCCTCACAGATGGGAAAGAATGTCACAAGTGGAGGAGACATGGAAGATGGCTGGGATACAATGATGCCAATCAATGTCCAGAAGTTATAGGGTCAAAGAATATCACACGACTTTCACAGTTTATCGTGCTGATAAAAAGTCCAAACTGGCGTGTACCCTGGTGACACGCGCGGGTTGGTCATGGCCATCGAGTGCGGACGACACCTTGGCAGACAAATATAGCACATCATGTCCTTGGTCGGCGGATTAATATTTGCGGCCAAGACCTACATAGGCCTGAACTCTGCACTGTGTGCCAGTCACAGGCATGGGGTCGCCACACATGTCTTTTCGAACCCGTTCCACAGAAACATAAATATTCGCTGCTTACTTTGTGCTCAGAGACCCGTCATTCTTGCGATCTTGAGGTACTGGAACATGTCGAATCGGATTCGCGAGCGCCAGCGACGGTGAATTATGTAATCCCGCTAATAGTTACGGCGTCGGCGCTCCGTGACAAGAACAAGATTCCTACGGTTGGGTTGTATGACATCCCGCGAGAGCCTGTACCCAACCATGAATCAACATTCAGCTGAGGTGAGTTGGACTGGGACGATGAAAAAGAGCTCTTCAGCCGACTGTCACCACGACTCGGGAGAAAAATAATGTCATATTACAGAGCAGTGTTGTAGACGCTGCCGGCTATGGAGAAAACCGGTATGCTTGTGTGGCGGTGTCAAGGGTGGAACGAGGGGAATGAGGTACTTTTGATTCATAAATGACCTTGGAATAGTATGTCCTCCTGATGCCTGGGCGGTTCGCTTCACGTCTACTAACGATTTTACTAGACACAGGTCCTCCCTTTCCATTCACGCACGCGATTCGTGATTCGGTGTCTCCTCCATCGAGAATCCTTTTCGACTGCACACCTCTCCATCGATTCATTTCCCTGTTTGGCGGGCCTCGTTCCGTTGTCTTGCCCTCCTCTTTCAACAGAGAACCCGACTGCTCGCTCGAACACATCCCAGCATATATACGCACCAGGGTTACATCCTGCACACTCACGACCCCCAATTTCTATCCGCGATGGAGAGTCGCCGGGCATCCGATGAAGATCTCAGAGCGCTGTCTTCTAGCACTACCGGAGGTAAGCCCTCCGTATACTAGCACCATCACTCTTCTCCCTTGCGCTACTGCATTTCCTGTCGAACTTTGACAGATCTTGTGCGATCACTGCTTCCGCCTCTCCTTGTCTCAACCCTCCTCCCTCTCTTACTCACCTTTTCTTTGCAGTATTCAGGACGACTGTCTCGGATTTACACGACGGCTCTGCTCCCCTTCCTTCCTCGCATTCCGCCACTGATACCTCCCATTCTTCCCATCATCATTCCCGCGTTCCTTCCCACTCTACCCCTTCGCGCTCCCACTTTCAACAGCGCCATCCGCACAGCCCTCCAGGAAATCATTCTCTTCAGCCCCAAGCAACCTCGTTCTACGCTCCAGCTACATCCGCTCCTGCCAACACCAGCCAACATCCGTGCAGCACTTCCTCTTCTACTCCATCAATGATCGTTTCTGCGCTGTCCTTTTACGACCCTACGCAGGCAAGCGCCATCCCCGACTATCACCACCACCTCAGTATACCTCCTTTCTCTGACACAACGGGCAACGCATTCGTGTCCCACGACTCGGCCTTCCTTTTGGGTTCAGTTTCGAGCAGTACAGATGATATTCAGTCCGTTCATGGCGTAACTGGCTTAGGCTTTCGTCGAAGAAATGCCCTCCAACACTCCCAGCAACAGCGTCGCCAGATTGCGCCGATTCTGCGCCAGCAAAGGGTCCTACGCCACCAGGAACTTGCGGAGGCACAGAGTCAGGTCCAAGCCCATACCTCGTCCTCTGGAGAAGGGCACGAACTTTTGGAGCAACGCGATCAAAGGACGGTAGCGAATCAAGTACGACTCTCCACTCCATCCGCTTATCCACTCCAAATCTAATACGCGCTTCCGTATATTTAGACTCGAGAACGCCCTCTAGACCATAACCTCACGAATCAACGACTGCAAGAAATACTCTCGCTAAACTCGTCTTATTCATATACCCTGCCTCAACAATCTCATCCACTACCTCCCCCCGCACATGGTCAGTCGCAAGGACATGTTTCCGCATTTCCTACATCACAAGGTCAGCCAAGCACCCCTGACTCGCACAGCGCTCCCGTAGAATTCCCTATCTAAGGAGGCTCTTTTTCTTCAGCACCGGGAATAATTACCTCCCATAGCGCTTCCTACCCCCGTGTCACGGAACAACACTCCTCTTCATTAGGAGAACCAGAGCTAGATGTTGGGATCACCATGGAGCATGTGAGCGAGCCTCCTGTCGCATTTTACAATGGTCACGGTCTATCATCGCATGTGCGTCCAGTCTTCCCGTATCATCCGTTTTACCATCGAGTCTTTCTTATTTATGTCGAGACTCGTCTTGGACCAAATGTGGCATCTTATTTTTCTGTCACCAAACTTGCTCGTCTTCGGAGCTCATATTGTTCATCTTCGGACAGCGCGATGCCTTTCCCTTGGCCTCCGGGGTCTATTCGCAAACACGTACACACTCATCCCCACGTTCCACTTTTTCGGGGTTTACACCTCCAACACACTCGAACACTCCTGCGAGTGACACTGGTGAGTCATGGTATTGTCGTTTTGTTTGACTTCCGCCTCCTATCTTTCGTTCTTTCAATTATCTCGAATTGATACCTGTAACTTTTACGCGTTGGACACTCCCAGGCAAACTATTCGTTTGCCACTACGCCTCGCGTCCACATTTCTGTCATTACCGTTGTGCCTCGGACGGAAGTACCTGTGGGTTTGCGGGGCATCGTTCCATAACGGGTATCTCGGCGCCATAAGAAGCTTCTGCTTGTAGCCCTGTCCCCCGGATAACTCAGTACGAGCGATCCGGGGGTTCACACAATGCGAGTCATATGGTTTGGGGCGTGGGGCGCGTCTTACTTTTTGGTCCAGCCCGCTTTTGCTGTCATCATTTTTGAACTTCGAGCTTCGGATGTGGTGACCTGTTACTGCAACAACTATAGTTGGATCTGGGGTCTTCTGGGGGGATTTAATTTAAATTTCCCGTTCCCATTCCCATTCCCATCCCCCCTCTTTCTTCTGACAGACTCTTATCGCATCTTTCCACCATTTATACCCGATTTAAATGTACAATGACTCGACGTTCTCCGTCGTCGTTGTTGTCTGGGTCTCCGCCTGAATGCGATTCGCCTTTTCCCGCGTCGTCGACTCGTACGCTGGATACTTCGTCTTCTACGCCGTCACCAACACCTTTGCGCTCTTCCTCTCCGTCTGTGTTGCCATTTTCTACCTCGAGTTATGGTTTATACCTCACTTCCGATCCCGTTTCAGCAAGAGCTGACACGAATGGTGTTGTGCATACAGGTATTGGCGCATACAGCTCGGTATCGCCAGCGGGGTCGTACAGAAGTCATCGTGGGACAAATACAATGTCATCGCCCGACGATGGCGGTGGAAGCGGGCAGGCGAGTGGTGTATCATCTGGAATAATGAGATCGGAATCTTCACAGGTGACAGGGACGCTGGAATCGCGTGCGTATGGAACTCAGTATGTGACTGAAGACGGGTCAAGGAGCCGTTTGTCTACACAAGGGAGGCCCCAATTGGTATCAGGGCAGGGAGAAAGGGGGGATGAAGTGCAAGCGCTGAGCGCGGGTTATGCACATGCGAGTTCGGGTTTCGGATCGGGTTCAGGCTACCAAGCCCAGCCGGGTTACTCGGCTCAGCCGCCTCATCCTCACTATGGGTCCCAGCCGCAAGTTCACGGACATATACGCACCTCACAAGGACGATATCAACACGAGGCTGTCTCTGCTCCGCGTCCAACAGCTTCAGTATTTGCTCACCCTCACGGCCACTCAGAATCTCAGGTACAGTCCCAGCAAACGACCGAGCCTCAAGGACAAGCGCATACTAATGTGTCTGCTGCCCGCCTGCCGCCTGCCCGTACCTCGACCAAACGACCTCGTGCACCAAAGCGTCCACGGCAAGATACATCCGCAGGAACCGGACTCGGGCATTCTCGGAGTAATCCAGTCGAGAGTGATGACGACAGCGAAGAGGACGAGGTCGTCGAGTGGGTGCCTGGTGTGGGTGATGGTGGTGGTGGTGGTCAGGGTGGCAATCTCAGTTTCGGCTTCAGTGGGAGTGCTGGGACGAGCGCGCCTGGAGGAACTGGCAGAGGAACGGCTCAGGTTGGCCCAGGATTGCCTGGTGGACGAAAGTGCGTCTCCCTTTCTTTCGTAGGGCACGAAGTGATACTAACAAAACTCGTTGGGTTTTTGTCTCCATTCTTTTCTGCACATCATCTGTGACTGTCACGGACATGTCCGTTATGCATCGTCATGAAACATGCGCGTTCTGACCGCAACTTGCTATTTTCCGATGAGGTGCGTATCATTTTCACCATATTCATCCGCATCCATTTTTTGTAAACTGCGATCCGTCTGTCTTGCTGCGTTTCCCGGTTATAATTCGTACCGAATCCCGGTCGCCGACCGGCCTTTTTGGGCACTGCCTTGCCGGTTATTTGCGCCCGACCACTCGCGCCACAACTGGATTGCCCGCCCCACTGATCGACCGGTTCGGTCCCACTTGCGCGTCAATTCATTATTGGCGGTGTACCCCCGTTGCTACCGGCTCATCTCGTCTATCGACATGTTTCTCTACCCCACCCCACCTCGGCGATAACTGTTCCGTCATTCTCACATTACGGATGCGCTTTGCCGGTCGACTTCGCCTTGAATCACTAACCTGCCGGTTACACTCGGCGATGCTGCTGGTCCGTTGTACTGCTGCGCTTTCCCCCGTCTCCGTCGCTGCGCTTGCACGTCATGAAAATCCAGGATTGGAGCGTGCACTCATTGCAAACGGCTCAAGGTTTGTTCCTGCTTCTACCCTGTCTATTAGCTCGCTTATCAAAAATTCCTCGTCGTATCACGACTAATTTCCGTGGTGGTTATTTCTGTGTCCGTGGCGTACAATGACCCCGAACATACGTGTGCTTCCTCTGACATGTCTCGTGGACGTTGCCCCCTTCAAATCAATATGTATTTTTGCGTCATGCCCAAATTTGAAACGGACGCTACTGCAATTTCGATTATTGCACCTCCGGGACCTCGTATCGACGACTATTCCTCTTATTGATCTATCACTTCGATATGACCTTTTTTGACTGACCTCCTTACACGCTGAATGTTCCTTGCTCGGACCCTACGGCAACGGTGTGTATGTATCACTGTATTTCAATCGTTCCGGGGATCGGCCCGTTTGGTACGTGCGTCACTTCGTGCCTGCTGTCATCTTTGGTTTGTTTTCGGTTGATCATGACAGATGAAATGCGACTTTTCGGAGGGTGGGAACGCATGTAAGCGCTGTACTCAAACCGGACATCCCTGCATCGTCCAAGCCAAGAAACCTAAGACTACTCCGAAGTGCGTATATTGCGATGCTGCATTTTTCTCTTTCTTTCTTTTTTCCCCTGATCCTTTGACACGGTCCGAGCACTGCTTTTTCGTCACTTTGCCTTTTTTGGACATCGGAGCGTCACATCCTCCAGGGGGCTCCGGTTCCTCGCTCGTTTGTCAACCCGCGATTGGCATGGTGCAGCCGCTGGTTTAGGTTATATCCTGGAAAGCAGGGCAGCCTGCAGGACCATCTAACCCTGTCTTGTATTGAGCCAACGAATAGGTCCTTTCATTTCTTTCTCGGATCCTTTCTCACCGGATGGTGCAGTGCTCGCAGCAGAGGCTGTATCGTCCAGGCCCCATTTGCGTCCACATTGTAGTCGAGCTACTTAAACGCGTCTTTCTTCTTTCGCCGTCTCATCGTCCTTTCCTTGTTTTCTTCGTTGATCCTCCAAACCTTTTTTTTTCTCCATCGACAATCTGACCCGCAAATCACACTTCTCTTTCATCAATTAGTATCGGCAGTGATGCAACGTTCTTCATCGCGTGATTCCATCCGCTCTGATGATTCTTATTCTTCTGATGCCTCTTCCGAAACGTTGTCGTCCACATACTCATCACCACCTCCTCGTATTAGTAAAAGGGAGTACCTGCTCGCCCAGATCCGTCACAAGGACCAGATAATCGGGTCTCTCTTGAAACAGGTGAGTTAACAATTGTCATCAACGTGGCACTCTTCGCCCTAACTGCTACCCCCTTGCAGCTCCACAACCCGTACATGGCGACGCCGCTCTCCATTGACCAGTTCAAGCTGGCCATTTCGCCCTCGGACAAGGACAATGTCCGGGTGGTCGACTGGATGGACCGTCTCCAGAGCAGTACGCAGCAACCTGGCCAGGTGTCCGCTGCGAGGATGGAGATCATCCGCGAAATGCGTCGTTCGGGCGAAGTTCCCTCCGCACCGGATGCTAGTTCCGGTATCCGTCCCTCGGCCAGTAATGCTATAGGGGACTCTGATGAGGCAGTGGAGGACGAAGAAGCCACTACGGAAGAAGAGGACGCCGAAAAGGCCCGTAGTGCATTACCAGACATCACTGTCCCTATCGGATTGCTCGCAAACCTATCCTTGGACAAAGACGACGAAAAAGAGAAGGGGAAAGGAAAGGGTAGGGCCCGGCCGGGGAGTAACACGAGTCCTAGTAGCGCTCCTGCCAAGCCTGGAGAAGATGATGATAACGTGGTATGCGTCGATTCTTGTCCTTGGATCTGCAGCTCTTATTGATGTGTGTCCCAAGGGTGTCGCGAACAAGGAGTATTTCAAACCAGGTATGCCATCCATCATTGTCGCGTTAAGGTCATAGTGGTCGCTGAGCCATCGAACTAGGCCCAGCAAACAACCTCAACATTCGAAAGAATCTAATCGAGAGAAATAGTCCCCCGGACATCATGTTGCACGGATTGGTGACATCCGCAGACGTGGAAAAGTTATTTGACATGTAAGTTACCTTCTTCTTTGAAGGCACGAGGCTGATGAAAAGGGGCAGCTTTTGGAACCAGATCAATGTACGTAATGTTTGCACCAAGGTTACTAAAACTGACTTTTGCCGGACCCCGCACAGCCCTTCATTGGCTTGTTGGACCCCAAACTTCACACTGCGACGTCGATATTTCAACGCTGTCCGTTCCTTTTCACCGTCGGTACGTGTCGACCTTCCTCTTCTTTGAAACCCTCTGACACTCCAAACAGTCTGCGCGATCTCGTCTAGGTATTATGGCGAAAAATCCGAGATCTACCCCGTGGCGATGCATTTCGCAAAGCACTCTGCAGCAAACGCGCTCATCGATGGGTGGAAGTCTGTTGAGCTGTGTCAAGCGTATATCCTCATGAGCATCTACGCTGTACCCGCTCGACGATGGGAAGAGGATCGGAGTTGGTTATACACAGGACTCGCAATCAGGTGAGCGATCAGGTTGCCCTGCCCTTTACTCATACCCAGCCCTGAGTTATTATTAGGCTTGCCACAGATTTAAATCTACACCAGGCGTCGATGACACAGCCACAAACGGAACGACAGGAACGAGAGATGCTCAACCGGACGCGGGTTTGGATGATCTGTTTCAACTTAGACCGGTCAACCGCGACGCAGTTTGGTAAACCAAGCACGATCAAGGAGGATTATATTACGCGGAATTCGACGGATTGGTATAGACAATCTCAATACAGGGACAAAGTAAGCATTATCATGTTCGAAGGCGGTCTGGATCTGATCGGGCGTTAGTATGACATTCACCTCTGTGCCTATTCCCAATTGTTACGCATCGTTGGCCGTTTCCACGAAGAAATCTTTTCTGATCCTAGTGCACCGACGGGACTGAACAAGGTCGGTCTTCGAGTTTGTTCGCCTTCGATCCCACGCTGACGCCATAACGATATCAGTCAATAAACTTCCTGTCGATAACACTCCAGCACGATGCGGAATTAACAAGCTACTTTGAGGAGTGGAAGCAGCGCTTCCAATCGGAGTCAGACCCCGACCGTTCGTCTCGCTTTCTGCTGGCTCGCTTTTACTATGCTGATTACCTGATTACAGACCCCGGGTGTCGATTCCGCTGTACATTACTCCCATTGTGAGTAATCATATTTTATTGCTCGACTTCGCGTCTGACTGGGCATGATACAGCCTCGTTAACTACTCCCGGCTTGTCATGTATTCCTTTGGATTCCAACACGCGTTCCAGCGCGGCATTGAAGCGCGTGACAATGTGTTCCTTACCAAGGTACTTACTCGTTCGTTGGGAGACATGGCTTAGGTTCTAACAGATCTTCCACAGTGCTTTGAAGCTGCAACGGCTATTATTAAGCACATGGTTAACGTGCTTGCGCCGAGTGGGCTCATGCGTTCATCCCCAGATGGTGAGTCTCAGTCGTGAACTCTGGCATACGGATATTGTTGGCTAATATCATGCGCAGGTCACTTCATCTTTGCTTCATTTGCCTCTGCTTTCTTGCTCAAGGTCTGTCCTCTTACTTCGTGTAACATGGAATCGACGCGCTCAACGTCTAAAACAGCTCCTGCGACCTGAATTTGTCCATATCCTCACCCGAGACATGGAGGATGAAATATTTGACTCAATCGGTCGTCTCATTACGACTTTACAGGAGGTGGCGATTGACGAACGTCATACCCCACGTCTGTACGCGCGCTTCCTTGCAAGTCTACTCACGAAACACCGCAAGGGTGGTAGCACCATTGCTGGGCGTTTGCAGCCACATCCGCCAGCCAGTCAGCTCGCACTTCCATCGCACGGGGAGTCAGGCGGCCCTTCCCGCTCCCACGTGTCACGCACGGGCATGCCACCGCATCACGAACCCGAGCCGCGCCTGGATAGTGATGCAATGCAGCTGAAGATGAGCTTGTCACCGGGCACGGTAGAGGCACCACCCTCAGGCACTGCGAATGCGGTGCACCCTGACACGGTGGCGTACGACCATATGACCCTCAGTAACGGACCTATTTCGGAACTCGCCTTTG
>JBBPTI010000692.1:0-11458 GCA_038093995.1 Tylopilus aff. callainus
CAATAGGGGACCTTAACAAAACACAATAATACTGAATGTTTACTCTCTGACTAAGTTGCTAATGACTTCTTTGCATTGTTTGAGGTATTTTAAACCCATTTCTTTGAGGTCCCCTATTGTACAGTCAGTGTACAGGTCTGTACAGGCCTGTACAGATAGCATTTTGCTGTAGTGAATCTGTACAGACCTGTACTATACTTACAGTATAAGTCAGTGATTTGCTGATGTGGCGCATATCCCAGTGTTGCGCATTCCAGGTGGGCTTCCTTTGAATATTGACGGACGAATTTGATGCAAATCTGTTTCTTATCATGAAGAGTGCCGAAAAAGAGAAGCTTGTCTTCGTAAGGCTGGTGTACATATTTGAAACATCGCTCCTTGTTATCCTGAAGAGATCTGAAATGGGTATGATACGGGAACAGTTGGGACTGGTTTGAAGGAGACACAGGAGGGGCTTTGCTTGCGAGATGTTGATAATACTCTTCAAGCCTGCAGACCGCTTTCTTGAAGGCTCCAAGGTGATGGGCTATTTTTACCTGTGTACTGGTGTCCATAGGGTGGTAGTGCATTTGGAGGGCAAGAGAGAGTGGCTGGAATACTGGACGCAGGTTCCAGGTTGCCCCCACAAAGGCAATATACGGTCCTGTTGAGGACATGGGTTATCATGGCACCTAACAAAGTGCAACACTGAAACACACTGAAGAGAAGAATAATAATACAAGGCAAAGATGAGCCTCCCAGCCTTGCTGCGTAGTCCCTCATTGACTCTAAATAGTACAAACCTGCTTGATGGTAGGGCTTAGCTCCAGTAGAGCCAATTTCATTTTTGAACTTGGCAATGGCGTACCGATGAATGCCCAGAGACATATCACCATCTGTTGTGTAACTGCTGCCTATCTGGGTGGTGTTGAACTAGAGACCCCGTCTGGACAAGATTTTATGAACTTCCTGAGCCTGTGCTGATTTGGTATTATAAAAATTTGACATTGCCACATGTAGTTCCTTCCTTAAGGAGTTGTTGTCTGCAGTCATTTCATGTGTCTCACAGTCATCAAGGAATTGGCTGAACACAACATGAAGCAGGGTCGGTGGAATCATTGCCCAGGCAGTGTGAGGGCAGTTACAATAGAGAGTTTGCTTAGAGGTGGCCTGGCGCTTAGTGAAGTTTAAGAGTGTCCCAGCAGAAGATGGGGGCTTTGGCTCATTATTTCGGAGGAAGGCAAGTCACTGTGCTACAACATTATGCAGCAAAAGTAAAGGAACTGACAATGGAGGGTGTGCATGTGGTCGCACTAAAAAAAATAGGAAGGATTAAAGATGCCACAAGCAGCAGGGATTGAAGAGACGCACTTGAAAGAGGTACTGAGACAATAATATGAACATGCTGTTTGGGAGGACCATCTGGAAAAAGTTTGGCAATGGTGGCGAGTGGATCAAGAATCAGTTCATCAAGGAGCTTGAAGGCTTCCAGCTTTGCAAGAAGGCTTTTCCCACAAGGGAAACAAACCTTGTAAAGAGCAATACTGTGCACATCTACATCATGGAATTGAGTTGGTGTCTCAGCTTTTATCACTTTTCTAAGGGCTCTGACATCCTCTGCTCTTGAAATCTGGACAGGAAATACAGAACAAGTGGCTTGACCATCCACCCAGCAATTGAGAGTGATGATGCTCGGGACGACAAGAGAGGGTGCAACTGCATGCGAGTTAAAAAGAGTAGCAGGGTACAATAATACAAGCATTGAGCGTACAAATATTGGGTGCATGATGGACAATGATGAGGCTTTTGGAGAGATCAAGATTCAAGTTCAATAATTTACATTGTGGACTAAAGGGTGATTTGTCCTTGAAGTTCCACTCCCTGAGCTTTTCTTCAAACCTTGCATCACTCTCATCATTGGGCATTGGAACAGAGTAGAGATTGAGATCTTCTGCAAACACACCATGGAGCTTTGATGTCTTCTCCTTTGTAGCCTCTTTGAGTTGTGTGACAGTCTCTGTCTCTGAGATCTTGACTTGAAACAACTTTTGGGGATGTTCACCATAAACCCAACAGATGAGTGTGAGTGTATCCATGCTGTGGCAGCCAGCAAGCACAAAGCACAAAGCACAAACTTGGTGGATGCAAATATCAACAGGAAAGCTATTAGTTTGCTTAGTCAGCACTGCCAAATGCAGATGATACAGCCATTATATTATATTTCAAGTATCATAGCTATTACTTTGGTGACTGCTGGAGCATTCAACCCTAATGTATAAAATCCCAACAGTTCTGTGTTTCAATTCCAGAAACTCTGTTCCCAGAGTCTTTCCAGGTCTTTCCCATGCTTTCCAAATCTGCAGGCATTCTAAGATTGGTCCCAATGTTTCCTTACATTATTTTGGCATTGGAACCATCAGAATTAGGCTGGATTTTAGATTTGCTTAGACTTCTAACTTCTTTTACATTTTAAACATAAACACCTTGGTTGTTTTCACCCACCTTAGGTAGCAGCTGAGATGAGTTATAGGGTTAGCCTAACCTTAATACTGTCATTAGCTAGCAATGAGGGTGATGCCAAGGATTTGACAGGCACAAGACCAAAGGGGAAAGACAAGGCAGTCAAATATGAGGCACAGTGAAAAATTGTCCTATGGGGATAGTGTCAGAATGATGGAGATGTAGAAGAGCCTACCAGGATTGATTAGGATGTACTTAGATAATGATTCCTTATGCAGACTAGATTTTGATAGCCCTCAGTGCAACATGTCAGCACTCTCCCACCAGCACACTCATAGGATATGTACCTTATGACAGCAATATATACTCTTTATCTCATATGCATATCCTATCCCACCATGAATGCACAACAATGGTGGTGCATCTATCATAAGTACTATAAAAGACATTGGACAAGACTCAAAACAGAATGGACCTGGTACTGGCACCTGCAACAAGCAACAAAGGATGAAAAGCAAGCAATATGAGAGGCTTACCTATCCACAGACTTTCACTCCCAGTTTCCTTTGGACTCTCTGTCTGAAAATCAAGCACATCAACCTCACACAGACTTGGATGCATCACCTTCTGCACAATGACAATGCATACATGAAAATAATGCATGTATATTGAATCCAAGGTATTGTTCAGAGTCTATTGACTCTATTTTAGATATTGACAAGAATCCATGACTTTGACCAGCATGATGCTGCTGATGCAGGCAATGATCTTGATCTGGGTGGAGTAAACTTTGATGATGGTGGTCCCTTGAACAGTCCTGTGCCAGAGTGGGACTTGAACAACTAACCAGATGTAGGTAATGCTGGCCATGACAAAGGACATTGCCCCAATCAGTCAAATCAAGATAATTGACAACATTCAAACTGCTTGCATCCCACATATTGCACTCCCCTTTGTATACCACTATAATTGGAGTCCTAAACTACTTACAGGTTATGAGCCCTGCCTAGTGCAGAATACTCTGACTGAGATCCATGACCTGAGGAACCCTAACCTGTGAATATGCCCTGAACCACCCAACACCTGCCAATATCTAGAGATAGACATAGAAACCCAATCTTTGACCACCATGATGATCCCAGCCTGCATGCTGGACCATTACACCTTTTTCAAAGCACAGTCAGACATCTCAACCTGGCTGTGTTCCATGACCCATGGAAAGATCACTATGGCACCTCAAGAGGCATGTCCAACACAACACACCTTAATCTGAGCACATCAGCTGGACTAACTTGTCTAAACTCACATTCCTTGACAAACATAGAGGCAATCATTTCTACCAGCTCATTGTATCACACCTCACCATATGACCTCCAAGCCCTCAGGATCCTAGGCAATGACAACACTGACAACATAGATGACACCCACTTTATTCTAAAATGGTCTATTGATCCATCCAAATTCACTCATCTGTTCCAGATCACTTCCATATTATCCATAACTAATGAAACAACCCTTAGGCAGGGCTGCATAGTGAGCTGTGTGACAGCTAGTAGTGAGGGGAGGACTAGAGCTAGCAGGTGCCCGGGTGTCAACTGAGGACTAAGGGGAAAACTCAAGATGTATTGTGTGTATCCTGGACCACATGTACAATGAGTGTAGCTACAAGTGATAGTGGTGATGACAATGAATGGTGATGTGATGGTGATGCTGCTGGTGCTAGCAGCTACTCCCTCTCTAGCTCCTGATAATAACCCTAGACCCAGCGGCATCTTGCAGCACTTCTGGGAAAGCAGCCTATACCTAGCTTCTGAGGTTTATGGTGGGGTCGATGATACATAGTACCTTGCCGAAGGGCACTAGTGGTAAAGGATAGTAGTGACCTGAGCTATAGGGTTGTGTCCCTGTACTGAGCAGTCGCTGTGGACTGAAGGGGGAAACCCAAGATAACTTGAATGAGGATCTTGGGGCTGAATTGCCAGCCTTATATACTGTTACAGGTGTTTGTATGTACTTGTACACTATTACTACATTTGGCAGACTTCAGGGTAGATGTGGGAGTGTGGGTCTTATGCTACTGGCTGGAAGTGAGTCATGGGGAGTCACTACACTGCCTTGCACAGCCTGGGTGCCGATGATGCAAGATTGTGTCAGTATGGCATGATATGGTGTGATAATGATGTCATGGGGCTGTGCAAGGGAACCTAGACTGCTTACTAAGGTAAACACAGCTTGGTGCAGCCATTGTGTGGCATGTGAATGCTGTTAGCAGGCAGGTTGAGTTGGATACCAGTGCCAGAATAGGGGAAGAGCCGAGAAAGGAGCGAAAAGACAGGGGTTGCGAGTGAGGTTGTAACAACTAATGCTAACTACTCACTCTGGCAAGCCAACATATTCTGCTGTAGAGAGTCAGGACTCTTTGTGATGGTATCTGCTTATCTTTCTATATTTCATGGTCTCTCTTGCTATAATTCTGATTACTTACTTTGACTCTGGACTCACTTTAGTTAAAGTCCAATTCCTAGTCTAATGCAGTGGTTAGTCCAGAACTACAAACTCTACTCAGACAGACTGGTTTTTACTTTACTATTTCCTTTTCTGTTCTTATTTACCTAATGGCCTTATATGCTGTCATTTAGCCATTTTCTGGTTGTTAGCCAAAGTCCAGGGTATGCCCAGACTATAAAAACTTGTTTCATCTTATGAAAAATTTAGCTATCTTCTGCTCACACTGTCACTGTCTACCATCTACCATTCACTGCTACTATTCTACTGCTCACTGTCACCATCTTTACTGTTCTCCACCATTTTTACATGCATTTCAATAACCTACAGTCCAGACTACTGGACTAACACACCCCAAACTGACTGGTCTGCTTCTTGGACCTCCATTAAGTGGTTTCCAACTTCATCTCACTGATCTCCTTTGCCAGAGTCTCTTTTGGGGTGAACATAATCACTCCCCTCATACTCAGAACAATTGGGACTAGCAGGTTTCACCCCTAGTCCACTCCCAGGTGTCCTAACCACTTTACAACTGGAGCTCACTGTATGTTATATCCCATACACCCAAGTGCAAACTTTGTCACACAACTCCTGCATGGAGTTGTACTCTACTTGAAAACCCTGTCTCAATTCCCTTTATATTCACCCTTGTACTCATATTAGTATTAGTCTTGCTTCCTAGATTTCTCTGTCTTACCAACCTCCAGTTCTTGCTGTTTGTCCCCTTCATCTTACTAATACTCACAGCTCCAGCTTTTGTCTCATTTCCTCCATTCCATCTTACTTATACCTTAGTAATCTTTGCAGTGAACTCCTTAGTCATTCTCCTCTGCTCCATCATATATAAACCCTTAGTTAGTTTGCTGTAGACTTCAGTTTGAATATTAGCCAAAACTCAACTCCTCTGACCTCTGCTTGAGCCTTAACAGTTCTTATCTGTTGCCTACTTGACTTTGTTGCTAGTCAACATTAAGTCTCTTCTTTGATCTCTGTAAATCCAGGACAAGAACTTTGACAAGGGTGCAGCACTCCACTAGAGTTGCTGAAGCCAAGTCTTGACCCCCCTCAGTATCTGTCAGAGTTACCTCTGACATCATGGAGTTGACCCAGTCTTGACAGTATATTTGAACTCCAAACTTGTCAAGAGTCTGACCTATGGCTACCTGTACCACCAGATCTTGTACCTGTGCCCTTAGTGCAAACCCACCCCTATTTTTCAGAACTAATCTGCTATTCATTTTTGTTAGCAATTGATGAGGCCCTGAACTTGTTGATCAATTCTGAAGTTTTTCAGCATGATACACCCTTGCTGCATCTGCATCCATCTCCTGTCTCATGAAGTTGTCCCCAACTCCAGGAGCACACATCACCAAACTCCCAGATAACAAGCCCCACTCTGAGCACAAAGACTGCTCTCATGAGCAGTCATTCAGAACTCCATCAAACAACAACAATCTTCTAGACCCCCCACTATTCCCTCTGCTGCCTGGGCACAAGCCTTCCAGCCTACCTGACAGTGATAATTCCTTATCTGATGATGAAGACCCCAACTCCCCAGAAAGCAACATAGAAGATGACAATGTATAGGTTCTCAATGACACCCTTGTGCAGCTTGCACAGGCAATCCAAAGCCTTGCCCACTTCTCTTGTCACCCTGCCTCTGAAATCTCTTAGTATACTAAAGTCCAGGAACTGGACCAGTTTGACAGGACTAAATCCTGCAAACTCTGGATTTTCCTGGTTCAGTGCATTACCCTAAGGTCTTCTGCACTGACCATGTAAAGGCCATCTTCATGCAGTCCTACTTGAAGGACATGGACCTTGAATGGTTTGAGCCAGACCTTCTTGAGATGGCTGATTCCACACTCTGCCCTATGTGGATGGATGATTATAAGGAGTTCATCCTGGAACTTCAGATGAACTTTGGTCCACATGACCCCATAGGTGATGCAAAACACCAGCTTGATCACCTCAACATGAAGAATGGTCAATGCATCACCAAGTATGTTGTTGAGTTTAATAGGATTGTTTTGTGAGTCCAAGGCTATGGAGAAGATGCTCTCCAGCATCATTTCTATAATGGTCTCCCTGACCACATTAAAGATGAACTCTTCCATGTCAGAAAACTGCCAACCCTAGCCAAACTCTGCAGCCTTACCCAAAAGATTGATGTATGCTATTGGGAGTGCAAGTCTGAACTCAACTGGCAGGCAAAGCCCTTCACCAATCAGTCATCCTCCTCAAAGACAACATCTGACAACAAGATCTCCATGTCCACCTCTGCATCCAAGTTTGATATTGCATTGAAGCTCAGCAAGGATAGCAAGCTCACTGCTGCTGAATGCAAATGCCACCTTCACAATAAGCTCTGCATGTTCTGTGATCAAGAGTGCCATATGGCTAAGGACTGTCCAAAGTCCATATTCAAGGCAGCCAAGGTCCACACAGTCAAGTCTGTATCTCTGGAAGCTAAACTGAGGGCCTCTGCCCCTGCAGAGACAAAAAAATAAGTAGCAACCTCTCAGACTCCATACAATCTGGAGGTTGTGTTGACTCTACTCATGCACCTAAGGAGATCCACCTCAATGCATCTACTCTCTTATATCCTCATTCCCTCATGCCTTCAATCTGAAACAACCTCAGGTGTAGGGGACCTTTGGTTATGTAGTGAGGTGTAGTGGAGTTCAGGCAAAGTGGTAATCATCCTCTTATAGTAGGTGCCCTCTGAGGAAAGACTCAAGAAGAATTGATTGAGGGAATACAGTGAGTAGCTACAGGTTTATATACTACAGGAATGCAGGGTTAAGTCAGAGACTAAATATTGTTAGGGCAAGTCAAGATACCAGGTATGGAAGGGAGACCATAAAGGGGACTTGGTTCATGCTAGGGAGGCTATGTAGAGAGAAAATGGCCATTGGAGGAAAAAGAGGAATAGGGAATTGTATGATATAAGGAAGTTATATGATTGGATGGGGCTTATGTCACAAGTATGGCATGTGATGGTGTGATCCACAGTAGCTAAGGTGTCATCTGCTTAGATAAGAGAGTCTTTGCACTACCTTGGTCAGGTGTCCTTATGCTGTAAGCAAGATCACCTGATGGTGGGTTCAAGGAGTGGATAGGGCTGAGTTGCAACTTAGTGGTATGAGAAACAGTGGGCAAATATGGGAGTGTAGGATTGGGAGGTATAGGGAGTGTAGTGATGAGGGATTGGAGCATAACATGTTTCCCTCCTCAAGGCCCAGATGCCAGATAGGCTGAGGAGAAAAGGATACAGAGATCCAGGAAAAAGATGGAGCAAGGGGTGGCAGGGTGGATATGGTGGAAGGTGGCAAGGGCATTAAGGGTGTGAGTGAGGTTCCTAGGTGCATTTGGACACATTATACCCTTTCCAGTGAACAAGGTATTAGAGTCCCTGGCCATGGGGACATGAGTCAACAATGTAGTTGACTTCATACTCATCATCAGGAATGTTGGGGAGAATGACAGGTGGTGGGGTGGTAGCCAGTGGCTGACCAGGGAGAGGAGCCAAATAGGGTTTGACATGGGAGATGTTAACCATGGGGTGAATGTGGATGGAGGGGGGGAGTTGCAGGTGTACTATGTTCAGGCCAATCATTTCAAGGACAGAAAATGGGCTGATCCATTGATCAAGAAGCTTAGATGGGAGAGGGGATTTTAGGTGGTCAGAGGAGAGCCACACCTGGTCACCAGTGGCATAAATAGAAGCAGGGGAGCAAGAGGCAGATTTTATCATTTGTTCCTGGGTGTCACAAAGGTGTTTGTGGGCAACAGTGAGATGGTCAGCATACTGATGGGCTAGGTTATCAGCTAAAGGGGATCTCATTGTAGATAGTTCAAGGCCCAGGGTTGACAAGTAGCTGAGCATGAGCTGGAATAGGGAGGCTTTGGTGGTGGATGATATGCAGCTGTTAAGGGTGAACTGCATGAAGGAGAGCCAATCAGCCTAGGTGTCTGGGTGATTGATGCAGTAGGTCCAGAGATATTGTCTGACTTCTCTGTTCATATGCTCAGTTTGTCTGTCCATCTGTGGGTGATAAGCAGTGGAGAGATGAGAGGTTATGCAGAGCTGCCTGCACAGATCTGTCATGAGGCAGGAGATGAATTGAGATCTATGATTGGATATGATGCTGTGGGGGAGTCCATGATATTTCCATACATGGTGGAGATAGATGTCAGCAAGGTCAATTGCAGTGCAGGTAGTGTCACAGGGGATTAATTCCACCACTTTAGAGAAGCAGTTGATGATAGTCAGGATAACAGTGTAGGAGTTTGATAGGGGTAGTCCAGTGATGAAATCTACAGAGATGTCCTGCCAGGGTCCTTCATGGATCTCTAGGGGTTGCAGCAGCCCCATGGATAGTGCATTACTGGGTTTGACTTGTGCACACCTTTGGCAGTGTTTTATATATTCTTCAACATCTCAGGCTGCTGAAGGTCAGTTGTAGTTTTGTCAGAGGAGCTCAAGTGTTCAGTGTGCCCCTGGGTGCCCTGCTATGGGGTTGTTGTGATGAAAATGGAGTACCTTAGTTTGACAGGCAAAAGGTACAAATACTTTCCCATCCTTTACCCAGCATTCATCCAGTATGTCATATCCCTGAGTATCTAGCTTTTTTGCACTGTGGCAGGGAGCTTTATTGTCTTGTGGTAGATGAAGTTGGTGAGCATGTTCCCACTATGATGGAGGATTACTCCTTCTTTGACTGCATTCTTTTTGGGCAGGGTTCTCCTGTTTCTGACCCCTATAGTTTCCAGTAGGATTATGAGCACATTATGGTTATCCTCATTATCACCCACTGCTAGATCTTCTCTTCTCAATAAGGCATCTGCCTTCCCCATGATTGTTCCAGCTTTGTAGAACCATTTGAAGTTAAAGCAGGAGAGATACTGTGCCCAGCAGGCTTGCCTTCAGTTCAGATTCTGATGCATCATGAACCAGGTCAGGTTTTGATGGTCATTCCAAATCTGAAACTCATGAGTGGTCCCTTCCAGATAGTGCCTCCATGTCTTCAATGCATGAATCATGCTTAGCATCTCCTTGTTAGCTATGGGGTAGTTTTGTTCCTCAGGGGTCATTGCATGCAAGGCATATGCCATGGAATACCATCAGTTTTCTTTATTGATGAGGAGTACAGTACCTGTGGCAAAGGAGGAAGCATCACTTTCTAGCTGGTACTGACAGTTGTTGTTAGGATAAGCCAGGATGGGGGTGGTGGTGAAAGCCTTTTTCAGGTTCTGAAAAGCACTTTCTTGGGCATTTGTCCAGCAGAAGGGTTTGTCTTTCCAAGTTAGGTCATGCAGGGGTTGAGTGATATGGGTGAAATCCTGAATGAATCAGTGATAGAAGTTCACCATTCCAAGGAAGGCTTGTACCACTTGGACATCTTTTGGGGTTGGCCATTCCATTACCACCTATATCTTGTGACTGTCCATGCTTACTCCATTTACTCCTATGATCATTCCTAGGAATTCCAGTTCTTGCACTGAAAAGACACATTTTGAGGGTTTGATGAAGAGATCATTCTCTTGGAGCCTCCAGAGCACTTTTTTTATGACTGCCTCATGAATCTTTTGATAGTTTGGTGGAGTGAAGATGAGGAGGTTGTCAATGTATACCATGATGTTGTCTACCATGTTGGTGAAGATCTTGTTCATCATGGCTTGAAAGATGGCAGGGGAGTTGCATAGTCCAAAGAACATGATGAGGGGTTCAAATGCATCTCTGTGACAGGTGAAGGCCACCTTCCATTCATCTCCTTTCTTGATTCATACATTATTGTAGCCCCATCTTAGGTTCATTTTTGTGAAGAGCTTGGCAGTTTTGAGCTGATCTATGAGCTGCACTATTAGGGGTAGAGGGTAGTTGTTACAAACTGTATGCTTGTTTAGGTAGTGATAATCCTGGATCATTTGCTTTCAATCATCTTTCTTTGGGATGAAGAATACTGGCAACATTTGTTTGGATTTGGAGGGATGGATATACCCCTTTTGGAGTTGATCATTAATGAAGTCATCAACCTCTTGTTGCTCCTAAGGGCTTAAGGGGATATTCCACCCTTTTTTTGGCACAAACAATTCTTTTAGCTCAATGGTGTGATCCCAGGGTTTGTGCACTGGCATTTGTTCTGACTCTTTTTGCTCAAAGACCTTGAGATAGATGTGATACACAGGGGATACTAGATCCTTGGTCCTGGGCTCTTCTATGGCTTCTTGGGGAATCTTCAGCTCTTGGGTGAGTTCCTGTTCCCTTTCTTCTGTTCTGAAGACTACTTGAGAGACCCTGGAGTAATTGCACAGTTCTGGACACTCCAGAAGGATCACTGTTCCTCTTTTCCAGTCAATATGGGGATTGTGCTCCTTTAGCCATGTACAGTGACTCCAAAAACCCTTTCCATGCTAACCCCAATAGCAGTGCGTGAAGCGCACTGCCAAACACTGTGGGAATTTCGCTTAGGTCTGGTGGAGACATAAATAGTACATACCCCTGGCTACA